>SJYA01008179.1:6535-17045 GCA_006410615.1 Neotragus moschatus | reverse complement strand
GTTTTGATCCTTGGATTGGGAAGATCTCCAGGAGAAGGGAACGGCTACCCACTCCAGTATTCTGGCCAGGAGAATTTCATGGACTGTATAATCCATGGAGTCCCAAAGAGTTGGACATGACTGAGGGACTTTCACTTCTCAAAAGATATTTTGGAAACTATTGGAACAGACTTGCCCAGAAAACAATGAGTAACCACTTTTGTATTTGTTTTAATTGTTAGAAAATTGCTTTACAGTGTTGAGCTGATTTCTGCCATAGTTATGAATCAAATAAAACATTACTGTTCACTTTCAGAAAGATCTACACATCTCTTCATTTGTATATTGTTTTAGGGCATTATTGTGTCTACAAAAGTCAATTATTAGGCTATGTTTACTCAATAAATTTACTCTAATTTAGAGCAAAAAACATTTAAAAATATATCTAGACTGCCATTATATTATATTAATGACTGAATTGTATCCCTATTCCTGGAAGCCCATAAGCAGGTGTCGAGAGTTCATTTTCAAAATTGCAAACCACAACCAATATTTATAAATGAGTAAAAATTTTCTCAGGATATTTATAATATTGGCTTGGGGAAATATATAAAAATTGTAAAGCTATGGATGATCCGTGAAATTCAAAGCTCCCTGAGGTGATTCCAGTGACTAGTCAGGCATTGGAGTGATTGTTCCACATCACACATTGAAGAATAAACTTTTTCATAAATTTTTAAAAGAATCTGAAAAGCAATCATCCTATTTTGAACCTCGCTATGGCTCTGTAGACCATTTAATTCAAAGAAGATGTATTGGCAGTGTTCACATCAGAGTGAATTAATATTAATATAATACTTATCCCCAAGTGAATAAATTAAGTAAAATATTAACTGGGATTATTGAAAAAATTTGTTTTTAAAGTATAAATTGTGAGGAGAAATTATGCAATATCAGTGAGAACTCATGAAGATAAACTAATTGTGACAATAGACTAATAGGCTTTTCCTTTGAAGGAACTCCTGTGTTATGACAGACACCTTAAATATGAATAAGCGCCTAAATTGTAATTCTATGAAAAAAAAAGTTACCTTAATCATATGTCTCATGGCATGGATCACATGCTTGTTTCTTAGACTGTAGATCAATGGGCTCAATATTGGGCTCAAAAATGTATAAAATACTGCAATTACTTTGAACTCCTCTTCAGAGTCCTGGGTGTTCTTTGGAAAAAATGATGCTAAAGCTGAAACTCCAGTACTTTGGCCACCTCGTGCGAAGACTTGACTCACTGGAACAGACTCTGATGCTGGGAGGGATTGGGGCAGGAGGAGAAGGGGACAACAGAGGATGAGATGGCTGGATGGCATCACCGACTCAATGGACGTGAATTTGAGTGAACTCTGGGAGTTAATGATGGACAGGGAGGCCTGGGGTGCTGCAATTCATGGGGTCGCAAAGGGTCGGACATGACTGAGTGACTGGACTGAACTGAACTAAGTTCTTAGATGGAGGCCTTAATTACATGCAGAAGAGGGGTCCATAAAATATAATGACTGTTGTCAGGGGCAACCACAAGTAGAAAAGGCTTTGTACCTGCCTTTTGCAGAAGGATTCTCAAGATGGATGCAATGATGGAAATGTAGGGCAGAAGAACGATGAAGAGAGAATTTAAGCGAGTGAAACTAAGAACCGCAAACATTGCCATCTGTTTGACATAGGTGTCACAGAAGGCCATTATCAGTGGAGGATCAGCACAGTAGAAATGATTGGTCTCAAGGGAGTCACAGAAGGACAAGTGAAAGGTCAGCAGTGCCTGAGAGAGACCTTTGACCTTGGACTTCCTGGTGCTGTAATGTACAGGGCTGCAGATGGCTACATAGCGATCCAAGGCCACTGAAGCAAGAAGATAAATTTCAGTGATCACCAGGGCAATGAAGATAAGACACTGTGTGAAGCATCCAGCATAGGAGATGGTCTGGTCTGAGAGGAAATTGTGTAGCATATCTGGAGTAACATTGGAGGAATAACAAAGGTCTACAAAGGAGAGGTGGCTGAGGAAAAAATACATAGGAGTCTGGAGGTGGGGATTGGTCCTTAGCAGCATGATCATGCTCATATTTCCCAACAGTGTGATTAGGTAGATCACTAGGAACACCCCAAACAGGGCTTTCTGTAACACTGGGTCATCTATGAGTCCCAAGAGAATGAATTCAGTCACTAATGTGAGATTTGGGAGAAATATATTCTTATTCCTTGAGAATTGAAAGTGACAAAGAAAGTGATTTCTGTGTGATACACGCTCTGCATTCATTCCATACCTTTTACATTTACTCATTGATCAAGTCATCTGTGAAGAAATTTCTATTTGTTTTTTCAAGAAATTCATCAGGATTTCTGCACAAATATTTAATCCTATATCTCAGTACTATTCTGCTTTGTCTCACTATACCTCAATTTCTCCCTTGTTTGTATATATACATATATCATTAATCAAGTGTTGGTATATAGTATTATATATATATTATTATATATAATAATTGTATATTATTATTTAATAGTATATTGATATTGATATATTATATTAATTATTATATATTATAATATACAATATATTATGTAACATTATATATTGATTCAATCAGTTCATTTCAGTTCATTTCTGTCACTCAGTTGTGTCCAATTCTTTGCGATCTCATGAATCACAGCATGCCAGGCCTCCGTGTCCATCACCAATTCCGAGTCTACTGAAACTCATATTCATTGAGTTGGTGATGGTTATTATATATTTTATATATGATTATATATATTATATATAATGTTATATATTAATTATAATATCAATTATTCTATTTTGATTGTTAATAATATAATAAATGCTATGACCTAATAATATTGCATATTATATATATTCATACATTTATATCTTTTAAGAGGACTATACTTTGATATATATTTTTTCAAACTTTGTGGGAACAAAAAGCCAAAGGTATAAAAATCAGGTATGAAAAGCAACAAGGCATCATCAACATCTTTCAAATGGACAAATGAAATAAATTATATTTCTAGAGCCCCACCAATTCTTACAGCCTATTGTTTCATATCGTGTCAGGTGGCACTGGACTATAAAGTAAGAACTGTGCTATAAAGAAAGATGAGCACCAAAGAATTGATGCTTTTAACTGTGATATTGGAGAAGACTCTTGCAAGTCCCTTGGACTGCAAAGAGATCAAACAAGTCAATCCTAAAGGAAATCAGTCCTGAATATTCATTAGAAGGACTGATCCTGAAGCTGAAACTCTAATGCTTTGTCCACCTGATGCAAAGAACTAACTTAATGAAAAAGCCCCTAATACTGGGATTGATTGAAGACAAGAGGAGAAGGGGACGACATAGGATGAGATAGTTGGATGGTATCACCGACCTGATGGACATGGGTCTGAGAAAGCTCCAAGAGTTGGTGATGAACAGGGAAGTCTAGTATGCTGCAGTCCATGGGATCACAAAATGTTGGACATGACTGAGTGACTAAACTGCACTGAACTGATTGTTTCAGATATAAAATAGAATGTAAATGTTCAGTACTGCATTTTCAACTGAAATCCATAGTTGTATGACTTAATGTCATTCAAAGGACATTGGATTAGTAAAATTTATCTCAAGATATGACTAAGAATAAACGGAATGAAGAATTCATACATGCACTCATTTATTCCTTTACACTGTAAGGATTGATTTTTTTTTTCCTGTTCTAGATTCTAGTGCTACAGCAGTGAAAAAAGTCTTCAGCCTCACTAAGTATATATTGTAGGAGAAGGAACAAGTACTAAACCCAGAGATAAAGATATATAATGTACTGTTTGGAAACCACAGTAGTACATATCTCCTCTGAATTGGAGTCATATTGTGGGGTAGCTGTCTTTGATTTGTTAAACTTTGATTTGTCCTTCGAGGCAGCACAGTGGTTTTTCCAAGTACAGAAGTGTCCTTGTATTTAATTGTGCTACCTAGAACAACCTTCTCATCTGTTTTCTGTAGTTTCTATGAAGCATTAGTTAATTTCCAGGAGATGGGAAAATTTGAGTTCTAAAAGGTTAAATTCATACACACATACACACACACACATGCACACACAGAAGCTCATTGGCATTAGAATTCCTATTTTAGGCAATGCGTGTCCTTTTGTATTGTGAGCATGATGGCTCTCTCTGCGCTGTCTAGCTACAGAGCCATCACTCTGGCACTTGTCTCTGTATACTTGCCATCTTCTTCCTGATGTGATCCCAGGACTAAGAATGAAGATATTTTGAGCTTATGATTAAGCCAGATATTTGAACCTAGGAATTCTGTGTATCATTTTCTTTCCTGGTCACTTTGCAGTTTCTAGACTTGCTGAAATCTTCACCATTAAAAAAGACTCATTTGGTGGGGCGAGGGAGATATATGGCACAATCTGATTTAGAAGCAAGTACTGTGAAGAAAAATGAATATGGGATGCTTTTAAAGGCATTTTATTTATTTTTTTTTGCATATGGTGAATACTAATCTATACAAAAAAAGAACAAAACTTATACTTAGTGAACAGGTATATCAAATGACCTACCTGTAAAACTAAAATTATGACATTTTGAAAAAAAAAATAAAAGGGGACGGTTTATAATGTATTTCTTAACTATAGTCCCTAGAGTGTTAAAAAAAAATCTAAAAACCAATGAAAATTGCCTTTGTTCCTCAAAAGTGTAACATTAATTTGATGCTTTGGGAACTAACGTCTCCTCTGAGGCTGATATTACTATATAGCATTATATACAAGATTGATACCATGTGTGAAATCTTTAGCAGAGAGACATTAGCCACCACTTTTAATACTGTGGAAGTAGGGAATATGGTAGATAAGTTTATTAGTACTTACATTACAGTAAGGAAGAAAGAATATCAATTATTTTTTAATATCATTTTCTCTATAAACACTAAGGTGAGGCCACATACTGATAGTGATAAATAGAAAAAAAGTGAACTAAGGAAGAGTTTTGAGGAGCACAAAGACTAGGAAAGCCACATACTAGGAAAAATATTCATACTGAGCAATGTTGGCAAAAAATTCTACTCAGAATGCATACAGATCCTCCACTATTCACTGATCAAAATACAACCAGACAATTTTTTAAAAATCTAAGATCTTAATACATTTCATGTACAAAAATATATGAATTGCCAAAAACCATATGAAAATAATTTCAATATGTATAATTGTTAAGGAAATATAAATTTTAACTCCCTTGAGATACCACTTCACATCCTCACTAATAACAAGAACTGGGACAGTGGGATTGAAATATAAACACTGTTGACATAAAATAGGTAACTAAACCTTCCCAGGTGGCGCTAGTTGTAAGAACCCACCAGCCAGTGAAGAGGGCATATAACATGCAGGTTCGATCCCTAGGTTGGGAAGATCCCCTGAAGGAGGAAATTAAAAACTCACTCCAGTATTCTTGTCTGGAAAATCCCAAAGACTGAGGAGTCTGTCAGGCTACAGTCCATGTGGTTGCAAAGAGTAGGACACGTTGAGCAGCTGAGCATGCATTCAATGAGAACACACTGTATAGCACAGAAAGCTCTCCTTAAGGCACTGTGGTGACCTAATGAGAAGGAAGTCCAAAAGGAAGGGGATATACTTATATGTAAGGCTGACTCATTTTGATGTACAATAGAAACTAATACAACATTGGATAGCAACTATACTCAAATAAAAATTGATTTTAAGAAAAGATTGACAGAAAAAGATGGATAAAGACAATGTGAATCAACTGTAACTCTCATAGTATATCACATTAAGAAGTGTAAAATGATTCATCTACTTTGGAAAACTAGTTTTTCCTTCTGAAATGCCTTATAAGGTCTTACTTTTGCTATAAAACTATGGCTCAGTAAGTATTAGGATTTTATTCAAGAATATAAGAAGGCATACACCAACAAAGAAATTCAAACATATAGAGACAGATACTTAGATACACAAATTGTGATATATCCACATAATGGGACACTGCATAGAAATAAAAACTGAATGAAGTACTAATAAACTTAAATGAGTATCTAAAATATTGTATCAGAAGTAGATCAACTTCTGAATGGCAGAGTAATGGCCTCCTCAAAGCTACTCCTCCATAAAAGCAACAGAAACAAGGAAAAGTGGTCAAAATTGCTCTTTCAGAATTCTGTATATTAGTGAAGGCTTGAGACAATCCAAAGAGTGTTTTCATATAAAGTATATGAATTTAGAAAATTTCTTTTTAAATTTTTTAATTAATTAATTTTCTATTTTAAACTATTGCATTGGTTTTGCCATATATTGATATGAATCCGCCATGGGTGTACCTGTGTTCCCCAACCTGAAGACCCTCTCACCTCCCTACCCATTCCATCCCTCTGGGTCATCCCAGTGTACCAGCCCTGAGTTCCCTGTATCATGCATCAAACCTGGACTGGCAATTGGTTTCACATGTGGTAATTGATTTGTTTCAATGCCATTCTCCCACATCATCCTGCCTTCGCCCTCTCCCACAGAGTCCCAAAGACTGTTCTATACATATGTGTATCTTTTGCTGTCTCACATATAGGGTTATTGTTACCATCTTTCTAAATTCCAAATACATCTGTTGCTGCTGCTGCTGCTGCTGCTGCAAGTCGCTTCAGTCTTGTCCAAATCTGTGCAACCCCATAAATGGCAGCCCACGAGGCTCCCCTGTCCCTGGGATTCTCCAGGCAAGAACACTGAAGCGGGTTGCCATTTCCTTCTCCAATACATGCGTTAGTATACTGTATTGGTGTTTTTCCTTCTGGCTTACTTCACTCTGTATAATCGGCTCCAGTTTCATCCACCTCATTAGAACTGATTCAAATGTATTCCTTTTAATGCCTGAGTAATATCCCATTGTGTATATGTACCATAGCTTTCTTATCCATTCATCTGCTGATGGACATCTAGGTTGCTTCCATGTCCTGGCTATTATAAACAGTGTTGCAATGAACATTGAGGTACATGTGTCTCTTTCAATACTGTTTTCCTTGGTGTGTATGCCCAGCAGTGGGATTGCTGAGTCATAAGGCAGCTTTATTTCATTTTTAAAGGAATCTCCACACTGTTCTCCATAGTGGCTGTAATAGTTTGCATTCCCACCAACAGTGTAAGAGGGTTCCCTTTTCTCGACATCCTCTCCAGCACTTATTGCTTGTAGACTTTAGGATCACAGCCATTCTAACCGATGTGAAATGGTACCTTAATGTGATTTTCATTTGCATTTCTCTGATAATGAGTGATATTGAGAAACTTTTCATGTGTTTGTAGGCCATCCATATGTCTTCTTTGGAGATATGTCTATTTAGTTCTTTGGCCCATTTTTTGATTAGGTTGTTTATTTTTCTGGAATTGAGCTGCATAAGTTGCTTGTATATTTTTGAGATTAATTGTTTGTCAGTTGCTTCATTTGTTATTATTTACTGCCATTCCAAAAGCTGTCTTTTCACCTTGCTTATAGTTTCCTTTGTTGTGAAGAAGCTTTTAATTTTAATTAGGTTCCATTCGTTTATTTTTGCTTTTATTTCCAGTATTCTGGGTGTTGTGTCATGGAGGATCCTGCTGTGATTTATGTAAGAGAATGTTTTGCCTATGTTCTCCTCTAGGAATTTTATAGTTTCTGGTCTTACATTTAGATCTCTAATCTATTTTGTGTTTATTTTTGTGTATTGTGTTAGAGAGTGTTCTAGTTTCATTCTTTTACAAGTGGCTGACCAGTTTTCCCAGCAAAACTTGTTAAAGAGATTGTCTTTTATCCATTGTATATTCTTTCCTTCTTTGTTGAATATAAGATGTCCATAGGTGTGTGGATTTATATCCAGGCTTTCTATTTTGTTCCATTGATCTATATTTCTGTTTTTGTGCCAGTACCACACTGTCTTGATGACTATGGCTTTGCAGTAGCGCCTGAAGTCAGGCAGGTTGATTCCTCCATTTCCATTCTTCTTTCTCAAGATGGCTTTGGCTATTCCAGGTTTTTTGTATTTCCATACAAATTGTGAATTTATTTGTTCTAGTTCTGCGAAAAATACCGCTGGTAGCTTGATAGGAATTTCATTGAATCTATAGATTACTTTGGATAGTATACTCATTTTCACTATATTGATTCTTCTGATCCATGAACATGGTCTATTTCTCCAACTATTAGTGTCTTCTTTGATTTCTTTCACCAGTGTTTTATAGTTTTAAATATATAGGTCTTTAGTTTCTTTAGGTAGATATATTCCTAAATATTTTATTCTTTTTGCTGCAATGGTAAATGGAATTGTTTCATCAATTTTTCTTTCTATTTTCTCATTTTTAGTGTATAGGAATACAAAGGATTTTTGTGTATTTATTTTATATCCTACAACTTTACTATAGTCATTCATTAGCTCTAGTAATTTTCTGGCGGAGTTTTTGGGTTTTCTATGTAGAGGATCATGTCAATTTCTTTTCCAATTTGGATTCCTTTTATTTAATTATTTTTCTGCTCTAACTGTTGTGGCCAAAACATAATTTTGGAAAATTATGTTGAACAGTAGTGGTGAAAGTGGGCACCCTTGTCTTATTCCTAACTTTAGGGGCAATGCTTTCAATGTTTCACCATTGAGGATAATGTTTGCTGTGGGTTTGTCATATATAGCTTTTCTTATGTTGAGATATGTTCCTTCTAGTCCTGCTTTCTGGAGAGTTTTTATCATAAATGGATGTTGGATTTTGTGAAAGGCTTTCTCTACCTCTATTCAGATAATCATATGGCTTTTACTTTTCACTTTGCTAATGTGGTGTATTACATTGATTGATTTGTGGATGTTGAAGAATCCTTGCATCCCTGGTATAAAGCCCACTTGGTCATGGTGTATGATCTTTTTAATGTGTTGTTGGATTCTGATTGCTAGAATTTTGTTAAGGATTTTTGCATCTATGTTCATCAGTGATATTGGCCTGTAGTTTTCTTTTTTTGTGGCATCTTTGTCAAGTTTTGGTATTAGGGTGATGGTGGCCTCACAGAATGAGTTTGGAAATTTACCTTCCTCTGCAATTTTTTGGAAGAGTTTGAGTAGGATAGGTGTTAGCTCTTCTCCAAATTTTTAGTAGAATTCAGCTGTGAAGCTGTCTGGACCTGGGCTTTTGTTTGCTGGAAGATTTCTGATTATAGTTTCAATTTCCGTGCTTGTGATGGGTCTGTTAAGATTTTCTATTTCTTCCTGATTCAGTTTTGGAAAGTTGTACTTTTCTAAAAATTTATCCATTTCTTCCATGTTGTGCATTTATTGGCATATAATTGCTGATAGTAGTCTCTTATGATCCTTTGTGTTTCTGTGTTATCTGTTGTGATCTCTCCATTTTCATTTCTAATTTTATTGATTTGATTTTTCTCCCTNTTTTCTGTCCCGCCCTTTGTTCTGTGCGCGATCCTGGCGGTGTCCTATGTTAGAGCTGTCTCTTATACACATCTAAAGAGTTTGAGTAGGATAGGTGTCAGCTCTTCTCGAAATTTTTGGTAGAATTCAACTGTGAAGCCGTCTGGACCTGGGCTTTTGTTTGCTGGAAGATTTCTGATTATAGTTTCAATTTCCGTGCTTGTGATGGGTCTGTTAAGATTTTCTATTTCTTCCTGATTCAGTTTTGGAAAGTTGTACTTTTCTAAAAATTTATCCATTTCTTCCATGTTGTGCATTTATTGGCATATAATTGCTGATAGTAGTCTCTTATGATCCTTTGTGTTTCTGTGTTATCTGTTGTGATCTCTCCATTTTCATTTCTAATTTTATTGATTTGATTTTTCTCCCTTTGTTTCCTGATGAGTCCGGCTAATAGTTTGTGAATTTTATTTATGCTTTGATAGAACTAGCTTTTGGTTTTGTTAATTTTTGCTATGGTCTCTTTTGTTTCTTTTGCATTTATTTCTGCTTTAATTTTTAAGTCTTCTCTCCTTCTGCTAACCCTGGGGTTCTCCATTTCTTCCTTTTCTAGTTGCTTTAGGTGTAGAGTTAGGTTATTTATTTGATTTTTTTCTTGTTTCTTGAGGTATGCCTCTATTGCTATGAACTTTCCTCTTAGCACTGCTTTTCCAGTGTCCCAGAGTTTTGGGTTGTTGTGTTTTCATTTTCATTTGTTTTTTTGCATATTTTAGTTTCTTCTTTGATTTCTTCTATGATTTTTTGGTTATTCAGTAGCATGTGGTTCAGCCTCCATGTCAGGAATTTTAACAGTTTTTCTCCTGTAACTGAGATCTAATCTTAATGCATTGTGGTCAGAAAAGATGCTTGGAGTGATTTCAATTTTTTTTTAATTTATCAAGGCTAGATTTATGGCTCAGGATGTGATCTATCCTTGAAAAGTTCTTTTTTTTTTTTTTTTAAAAATAAGGGCTGTTTATAAAAATTAAAATTAAAGGAGTAATAGAGGACTTAAAAATTTTTAAAGTTAAAAAAAGAAAAAAGAATGATCATAACAATAATAAAAAT
>SJYA01008178.1:0-17013 GCA_006410615.1 Neotragus moschatus | reverse complement strand
AAGCTGGTTTTAGAAAAGGCAGAGGAACCAGAGATCAAATTGCCAACATCCACTGGATCATGGAAGAAACAAGAGAGTTTCAGAAAAACATCTATTTCTGCTTTATTGAGTATGAGGACATTAGGAGGAGGTAAAATTTGACCTCGGCCTCGAGGGATGGGTGGGATTCAGGTGTACTTCCCTGGTCACCCTCAGAGTTTGGTCCATGCAGTGGAGCTGGGTACCACTGACACACAAAATCCCTGCAGCCCGGGGGACACAGTCCTGAGTCAGCAGCCCTGGCTGCCCATCAGCATCCAAGCAGCTCTGCCACCACAGAGAACTTCCAAGAAGAGACCACACAATGTCCTCAGATGGAAGGGACATTGTTTTCTAACTCAGTCTGGGAAGAACATCTGACATCCTTTGGGAGTCAGGCCTAAACAAGCCTCTGACTGTCCTCAGATGGGCCGCAGGTACACAGTAGGAGCTACGCTGAGGCCCAGGTGTCTCACTAAGAGCAGGGTTACCTTGGGCAAAGCCTTCCAACTTCACTTCCTAACTGGGGATTTGGACAAACTGGCATTTCACATCTTAAGAATCATTGAATCATTGGCTGACAGAGTGTCTCAAACCTGACAGATGAAGACCACAGTTAGAGAATCCCAAAATATAGCCCTGGCAAAGCTTGGCCTGCCCAGTGAGGCTGATCCAGGATTATAGGCTGCTGTCCTTCCTGCCAGGCAGAGCTACTTCCTGGGCTCCAAGTGGAAATGTACTTCAGGATGGAGGCAGCTGGTGCCTTGAAGGAAGGTAGGGCTTTAACAGGATTGAATTCTGATTTGGTCACTTATTAGCTGTGCAACCTTGCGTAAGTTACTTAGCCTCACTAAGCTGGCCTCTGCATTGATCCAGTGGCAATACAATGTAAGTCTTGCTCGGTTGAGTTAGAATAGACTTCAGACTTGTCTGGACCTTGCCCAGCATGGAACAGGCAGCTCTGGGGCTCTGCTTTTACTCATCCACATGGCCACATTCTTTCACAGCCCTGGGCGACACATGACAGTCACAGGGTCAAACAGCTAAGCCAAGTACTCTGGCAGCAGTAGGCTGACCCTCAGTGGTAGCACAGGGTTACAAGGATGCTATGTTCTTTTTGTATCTTCTTGCTTTTTTTCCCTCTCCTCTGGGACTCCCTGTGCAAAGCAACTTAAACAGGTTCAACTGTGGAATCAAATTTGGGGGTTGGTCAAAATGTTCTTTGGGTTTTTCTGTAAGATGTTTGGGAAAACCTGAAAGAACCTTTGGCTCACCCCATATTACTGAGCACAGACATAAGTGACCTCAAATACACCCGCCCTTGGCTGACCTCACTGTGTGAACACACACTGCTCAGAGGCTCATCCCTCAGAGAACCTTGCTACATAGGAGCATGAATGCCCAGGAGCATAAATGCCCAGGAAATATTTCCACACCAATGAGAGACAGCTGGGCCCGGTTTGTGACTTGTAGGAGAGAAGTGGGCTTGGAAGAGATTTAACTCTCTTTAGTTTTTCTACGCTGTTTCTTTGTTCCCTGTCTTGACCCAACAGTGCCTCAGAAGTTCTGAAAGAGAAAAGTCTCCACTGTATCGAAATGACTTGAAGTCACGTAATAATTTAAATCTTTTACATAAGTCTTAGTAATTTCCATTAAATATGTCAAAAAATAACAGGAAAAGATGACATAAAAATGACTAGTTTTGCCCACACACATACTCATCCTATATGCATAGAAAACACTGTTTCAAGTCTTGATAAATCCACAAATCAAATTATGTTCGCTTTGCTTGGGGCAAGGAGATATTCGGGTGCCACTCTATTTCTGTGACTGAAATATCTGCCCTTTCTAGATTAGAGAGCTATATTTTATCTGCTTTTAGGCGCAAGAATCAGGATTCAGGGAAGATACATTCTTTGGTTCCCAGACTTAGGATAGATTTTGCCAGCTGCCAGCAAATTATTGTAAATGCTGGAGTCATGTTGTCCCCCAGCTTTGAATGCAGGTGGAAGGATATGTATGTTAATCTATGATCATATGATGCTAATTCTGCTAATGAAGATCCACTAAGCTAAGGGTACTCCAGAGACCATTTATCTTGCTTACCAGATGGTATCAAATATGCCAACCTTTGAGAGGGCATTGGAATGGTTTAACCAGGAATTATATCTTTGTGTATTAGCCTTCAGTTTTAAAAATCAAAAGTATAAAAATCTACTGCAGGTCTAATCTTGTTTTCCTTCCTCATTTAGATGTCTTATAACCAGCTTCTCAGTTATGTGATTAACCTTTACCCTGGCTCATCTCAGAATCAATTTCATTTCTCCCCTTTCCTTTATTTCTCTAAAAATGTTTTTATTAAATATCTAGTTAAATATTTTGTTAGCTATTAAGTAGAAGTTTCAGTGCTACTTATGATGCAGAAAGCTGCAAGATCACGTTGCTCCTACCCGATGAGAAAGATCTAAACAATCTGCAAAATTTTAACTTTTTAAAGGCCTACCTAGAGCTGAGGCTGTTGAGCTCCTAATGAAGGTAAACAAAGGGAGCAGCTGTGCAATGGTTTGCTAGTACCTCAGACAGATCAAATGCAAGAGTGTCAGTCACATAAAAAGCACTTTGAGGAGATCAAAGTACTCAAGGTTAAGGGCCTTGCGATGGGGAGATTGATCCTGGATTATACAGGTGAATCCAATGTAATCCCACAAGTCCTTGGAAGTGGAGAGGTTTTCCTGGCCACAGAGAAATGGGAGCACGAGAAAAACTCTGCCCTCTGTTCCTGGCTTTGAAAACGGAGGAGGGGGGTCACAAGCCAAGGAACACAGGTGACCCACTTTTATTAAACAGCAAGTCATATATAAGATAAAAGTCAGTTGATGAGAACAGTAAACAAAAGAAAGCTGGAATGGTTATTACTATCAGACAAAACCAATTCTGAAGCCCAGAATCTCAGACCAGAGTTAGGATAAGTCTTTTTATGACAAAGGAATCCGTGCCCTAAGAAGATATAATAGCTCTAAATGTATATGCATCTAAAAACACAGCTCCAAAATGCATAAACAAAAAATGACAGAACGAAAGGAGAGTCATATTCACAATTTCAGTTGGACATATCAGCATTCCTCTCTCAGTACCTGATAGAACCAGTCAACCACATAGCAGTAGGATACAGAAATTTGAATAATGCAGTTGTGGGATCTGGTATTTGCACCTCTGGGTCCTCCTCTCTGCATATCACAGTGCTGACCTGTGGCCCATGTCATACTGGCAGAAGTGGTGGTCTGCCACATGCAAGGTAAGGTTTGAAAAGACAGTGACTCCTGTCCTGGGGCTCACACCCTATCTCGGTCTATTCACCCCCTCTTGGTCTACTCACCCCGCGGGGGAAGCCAGTGTGTGATCAGCCCTAAAGAGAGGACAGCGTGGCCAGGAACTGAAGCCTTGAGGCCATCTGCCAATAGCCTCATAACAGAGCTTGGCACTGAATGCTCCAGCTCCAACCAAGTTTTCAGCAACTCTGGCCAACAGCTTGGCTGCAACCCTACAAGAGACTCTGAGTCAGAACTACTTACCTAAGCCACTCCCAGATTCCTGACTCTCAGAAACTTTATTATTTTGGGGTAATTAGTCATGCATAATTACATAATACAGCTGCCAAGATTTGATATAATTGTGATTATAGCCTCAGTCCAGTTCAGTTGAGTTCAGCTACTCAGTCGTGTCCAACTCTTTGTGATCCCATGAATCACAGCATGCCAGGCCTCCCTGTCCATCATCAACTCCCAGAGTTCACTCAAGCTCACATCCATCGAGTTGGTGGTGCTACCCAGCCATCTCATCCTCTGTCATCCCCTTCTCTTCCTGCCCCCAATCCCTCCCAGCATCAGAGTCTTTTCCAATGAGTCAACTCTTCTCATCAGGTGGCCAAAGTATTGGACTNACTCCCAGAGTTCACTCAAGCTCACATCCATCGAGTTGGTGGTGCTACCCAGCCATCTCATCCTCTGTCATCCCCTTCTCTTCCTGCCCCCAATCCCTCCCAGCATCAGAGTCTTTTCCAATGAGTCAACTCTTCTCATCAGGTGGCCAAAGTATTGGACTTTCAGCTTTAGCATCAGTCCTTCCAATGAACACCCAGGGCTGATCTTCAGAATGGACTGGTTGGATCTCCTTGCCATCCAAGGAACTCTCAAGAGTCTTCTCCAACACCACAGTTCAAAAGCATCAATTCTTTGGTGCTCATCTTTCTTCACAGTCCAACTCTCACATCCATACATGACCACTGGAAAAACCATAGCCTTGACTAGATGGACCTTTGTTGGCAAAGTAATGTCTCTGCTTTTGAATATGCTATCTAGGTTGGTCATAACTTTCCTTCCAAGGAGTAAGCATCTTTTAATTTCATGGCTGCAATCACTATCTGCAGTGATTTTGGAGCCCCCCAAAATAAAGTCTGACACTGTTTCCACTGTTTCCCCATCTATTTCCCATGAAGTGATGGGACCAGATGCCATGATTTTAGTTTTCTGACTCCACCTAAAAAGAGCAAAGTATACATTCTTTTCAATTACCCAAAGTAATTTCATTAAAATAGATAATATGCTGAACCATAAAACAAATCACATAGCTCATAATTTAATTTTTTTTCCTTTGGTTTTTGAATTTGTGTTTGTTTGTTTGTCTTGACCATACCACATGATATGCAGGATCTTAGTTCCCTGACCATGGATTGAATCAATATTCTATGAAGTACAAGCATGGAGTCTTTTAACCACTAGACTGCCAGGCAAGTCCCTATTTTCTTCCTTCCTTCCTTTCTTCTTTTTTAAAATTAGACCTCCTATTGGAGAAGGAAATGGCAACCCACTCCAGTGTTCTTGCCTGGACAATCCCAGGGATGGGGGAGCCTGGTGGGCTGCCGTCTATGGGGTCGCACAGAGTCGGACACGACTGACGCAACTTAGCAGACCTCCTACCATGGATATACTTCCTGATGTTTGAAATATATTCGTCAGAATTTATTTCTAAAAACCAAGGGTCTGCTTGTGCTTAATTTACAATTTTTATTTATAAGAAATAACTTTTTTACCTCTTCCATCTGTGAAAGTTATTTTGACTGATATAATTTTGGGTTGGTGGTTCTTTTCTTAGTACATTGAGGACATTATTCCACTGTCTTCATTTTGCTATTAAGAAGTCAGATGCAAATCTACCTGTCATCCCTTTGTAGGCAGTTTGTCTTTCTCTCTAATTGCTTTTAAGGTGTTTCATCCATGCCAGTAATCAACAAACAGCCTGCATACCAAATCTGAGGCACCAGTGGTTTTTTGGTAAATAAGACTTTGTGGACTACAGCCTGGCTCACTCTTTTGTATACAGTAGCTGCTTTTGTTCTTCAACAGCAGAATTGAGTAGAGGTGATGCCAAGAGTTTGGGCTGCAATACCTAAGCTTTTACCTAACTGACCCTTTTCAGAAAAAGTTTGCTGACCCTCGGTCTATGGTATTTTGCAATTTGAATTGTCTTTTTAATCCTGCTTAGGATTCTTTGGGATACTTGAATCTAATGATTGTTAGCTTTTATAAGTTTTAGAAAATTCTCAGCTATTGTTACTTTAAATACTGTCTCTGAAACTATTTATCTGGAATTCCAGTATTCAGTTATTAGTCCTTCTCACTCTTTTACCATTTCTGTTAATCTTTCTTTAAAATTTTCTCTCTCTGTTCTTTATACCCTATTCTACATATTATCTTCAGATTTATTTTCCATTCTCTAATTTTCTCTTCCTCTGTATCTCATCTGCTGTTAAACTCAGCATGGAGTTTTAAATTTCAATTATTGTGTTTTTAAATTTTCTCAACCTCATATAGGGCTTTCCCTGGTAAAGAATCTGCCTGCCAATGCAAGAGATGTGAGACCGTTCATTATTTGTCTTTCTCTTTCACTTAGCATAATGCCTTCAAGTACTAGCATGTGAGATGAGTGCAATGTTCCAATTCTTTGACATCGCCTTTCTTTGGAATTGGAATGAGAACTGACCTTTTCCATTCCTGTGGTCACTGCTGAGTTCCCTAAATTTGCTGGCATATTGAGTGCAGCACTTTCACAGCATCCTCTTTCAGGATTTGAAATAGCTCAACTGGAATGCCATCACCTCCACTAGCTTTGTTCGTAGTGATGCTTTCTAAGGTCTACTTGACTTCACATTCTAGGATATCTGGCTCTAGATTAGTGATCACACCATCGTGGTTATCTGGGTCATGAAGATCTTTTTTGTACAGTTTTTCTGTGTATTCTTGCCACCTCTTCTCAATATCTTCTGCTTCTGTTAGGTCCATACCATATCTGCCCTTTATCAAGCCCATCTTTGCATGAAATGTTCCCTTGGTATCTCTAATTTTCTTGAAGAGATCTCTGGTCTTTCCCATTCTGTTCTTTTCCTCTCTTTCTTTGCATTGATCACTGAAGAAGGCTTTCTTATCTCTTCTTGCTATTCTTTGGAACTCTGCATTCAGATGCTTATATCTTTCCTTTTCTCCTTTGTTTTTCGCCTCTCTTCTTTTCACAGCTATGTGTAAGGCCTCCCCAGACAGCCATTTTGCCTTTTTGCATTTCTTTTCCGTGGGGATGGTCTTGATCCCTATCTCCTATACAGTGTCACGAACCTCAGGCCATAGTTCATCAGGCACTCTATCTATCAAATCTAGTCCCTTAAATCTATTTCTCACTACCACCGTATAATCATAAGGGATTTGATTTAGGTCATACCTGAATAGTCTAGGGGTTTTCCTTACTTTCTTCAATTTAAGTCTGAATTTGGTAATAAGGAGTTCATGATCTGAGCGACAGTCAGCTCCTGGTCTTCTTTTTGCTGACTGAATAGAGCTTCTCCATCTTTGGCTGCAAAGAATGTAATCAATCTGATTTTGGTGTTGACCATCTGGTGATGTCCATGTGTAGAGTCTTTTCTTGTGTTGTTGGAAGAGGGCGTTTGCTACGACCAGTGCATTTTCTTGGCAAAACTCTATTAGCCTTTTCCCTGCTTCATTCCTCATTCCAAGGCCAAATTTGCCTGTTACTCCAGATGTTTCTTGACTTCCTCTTTTTGCATTCCAGTCCCCTATAATGAAAAGGACATCTTTTTTAGGGGTTAGTTCTAAAAGGTCTTGTAGGTTTTCATAGAACCATTCAACTTCAGCTTCTTCAACACTACTGGTTAGGGCATAGACTTGGATTACCGTGATATTGAATGGTTTGCCTTGGAAACGAACAGAGATCATTCTGTCGTTTTTGAGATTGCATCCAAGTACTGCATTTTGGACTCTTTTCTTGACCATGATGGCTACTCCATTTCTTCTGAGGGATTCCTGCCCACAGTAGCTATAATGGTCAGCTGAGTTAAATTCACCCATTCCAGTCCATCTTAGTTTGCTGGTTCCTAGAATGTTGACATTCACTTTTGCCATGTCCCGTTTGACCACTTCCAATTTGTCTTGATTCATGTACCTGACATTCCAGGTTCCCATACAATATTGCTCTTTACAGCATTGGACCTTGCTTCTATCACCAGTCATATCTACAGCTGGGTATTGTTTTTGCTTTGGCTCCATCCCTTCATTCTTTCTGGAGTTATTTCTCCACTGACCTCCAGTAGCATATTGGGCACCTACTGACCTGAGGAGTTCCTCTTTCAGTATCCTATCATTTTGCCTTTTCATACTGTTCATGGGGTTATCAAGGCAATAATACTGAAGTGGCTTGCCCTTCCCTTCTCCAGTGGACCACATTCTGTCAGACCTCTCCACCATGACCCACTCATCTTGGGTTGCCCCTCAGGCATGGCTTAGTTTCATTGAGTTAGACAAGGCTGTGGCCTAGTGTGATTAGATTGACTAGTTTTCTGTGAGTACGGTTTCAGTGTGTTTGCCCTCTGATGCCCTCTTGGAACACCTACCATCTTATTTGGGTTTCTCTTACCTTGGGCGTGGGATATCTCTTCACGGCTGCTCCAGTAAAGCGCAGCTGCTGCTCTTTACCTTGGACAAAGGGTATCTCCTCACCACAGCCCTTTCTGACCTTCAGTGTGGGATAGCTCCTCTAGGCCCTCCTGTGCCCGCACAACCACTGCTCCTTGGATGTGGAGTTTCTCTTCCCAGCTGCCGCCCCTGGCCTCAGGCGTGGGGTTGCTGCGCCCTGCCACAGCCCCTGGCCTCGGTCGTGTGGTAGGTCCTCTTGGCCATTACTGTGCCATCGCAGCCTGGCACTCTCGGACGTGGGGTAACTCCTCTTGGCCACTGCCTTTCAGGCATGAAGTCCTCCTGGCTTCTGCCCCTGACCTCGGAAGTGGGGTAGCTCCTCTCAGCCGCGCTTAGTGCGCCGGTCGCAGCTGCCTGCGCTTAATGCGGATTAAGATAGTGTTTTTCAAAATGTTCTAACAACATTTTGAAATATTATCTGCCATCTACATAAGAACTGTTTACTTAAACTACAGGGTATTAGGTCTCAATGAACGCTATTGAATCAAAGTTTTCTATGGGATGGGACCTAAGAATCTTCACTTTTAACAAGTAACCTTGGTAATTTTGGTGTATACTCTTTTGTGAGAATCATTCCACTAAGTCTTTCATAAAAATTGAGTAATTATCATCTAACCTTAGTGGAGTAGTATGAAGATTAACTAATTAAAGATTATGAAGTTCTTAAAGATTAAAAAAAGTACTATTGTAGGAGGACATTGACAAAAAGTCATTAAACTAAACTAGAAGTCTATTAAAGCCCTTAAATGGACTTGATTGAAGTAATTAGTCAATAAATTATAAAGTGAGAGAAAATCCGCTTTAATGTATGCAGTCTGCAGTGGATTGTTGAACTTAAATCAGTTCATCATTGCTTGCTTGGTGACATTGTGAAATGTTTGAATCCTTGAGGGAAGTGTTAAATTTTCCCCAGATACATATGAATGGAAAAAATATAGGCATCTTTAAATGAGACAGAAATTGTTTACCTTTTATTAGCTAATAAAAATAAACTATTTATTATTCTTTAGTAATAATACACATTCTGATTTTGAAGGGAAGATAAAGGAAAAGGAGTACTTTAAGGCTGTCTATTGTCACCCTGCTTATTTAACTTATATGCAGAGTACATCATGAGAAACATTGGGCTGGAAGAAGCACAAGCTGGATTCAAGATTGCCGGGAGAAATATCAATAACCTCAGATATGCAGATGACACCATCCTTATGGCAGAAAGTGAAGAGGAACTAAAAAACCTCTTGGTGAAAGTGAAAGAGGAGAGTGAAAAAGTTGGCTTAAAGCTCAACATTCAGAAAACTAAGATCATGGTATCCAGTCCCATCACTTCATGAGAAATAGATGGGGAAACAGTGGAAACTGTGTCAGACTATTTTTGGGGGATCCAAAATTACTGCAGATGGTGACTGCAGCCATGAAATTAAAAGATGCTTACTCTTTGGAAGAAAAGTTATGATCAACCTAGATAGCATATTCAAAAGCAGAGACGTTACTTTGCCGACTAAGGTCCGTCTAGTCAAGGCTATGGTTTTTCCTGTGGTCATGTATGGATGTGAGAGTTGGACTGTGAAGAAAGCTAAGTGTCGAAGAATTGATGCTTTTGAACTGTGGTGTTGGAGAAGACTCTGGAGAGTCCCTT
Source organism: Neotragus moschatus (assembly GCA_006410615.1). Lineage (NCBI taxonomy): Eukaryota > Metazoa > Chordata > Mammalia > Artiodactyla > Bovidae > Neotragus > Neotragus moschatus. The sequence continues at coordinate 7,323 of SJYA01008178.1, read as the reverse complement.
GGACTGCAAGGAGATCCAACCAGTCCATCCTAAAGGAGACCAGACCTGGGTGTTCATTGGAAGGACTGATGCTGAAGCTGAAACTCCAATACTTTGGCCACCTGATGTGAAGAGCTGACTCATTGGAAAAGACTCTGATGCTTGGAGGGATTGAGGGCAGGAGGAGAAGGGGACAACAGAGGATGAGATTGCTGGATGGCATCACCGATTCGATGGACATGAGTTTGAGTCAACTCCAGGAGTTGGTGATGGACAGGGAGGCCTGGCGTGCTGTGATTCATGGGGTCGCAAAGAGTCAGACACGACTGAGCGACTGAACTGAACTGAACTGAAGGATGCTACTTCCATNTTGCTCCTCTTGGCTGCCGCCCCTGACCTCTGGCTTCTGGTATGGCCTCCCTTATTTCATGAGCTTACCAGGCACAGGACTGCTGGGAAGACCATTCCTTATCTTGACCTTATGCCTCTCATCTTGCCAACAGTCCCATGGACTCATTCCTGGGTCAGACTTGCATTTGTGATTGGATTGTTTCCTTCCATGAAAATTAACATGAATATCACCAGCATTTCTCTACTTTCAGATTTTTACTGTGGAACAGAGTGTGAAGAATCACCTGCTGAGCTCGGCGTTTCTGTAGAAGTGTCACAGAACATGAACTCCAAGGCAGTTCCATCCACCCTGAAGGGCTACCCCTGTAACCTGTGTGGCCTACACTTGAAAAACATTCTATATCTGGCTGAACATCAGGCAACACATTCCAAGAAGAAACNAAGAATCACCTGCTGAGCTCGGCGTTTCTGTAGAAGTGTCACAGAACATGAACTCCAAGGCAGTTCCATCCACCCTGAAGGGCTACCCCTGTAACCTGTGTGGCCTACACTTGAAAAACATTCTATATCTGGCTGAACATCAGGCAACACATTCCAAGAAGAAACCACACGTGCATGAGGCACATAGGAAGGAGTTCAACACCCACTTTCACCAGCCACAGATGCAGCAGAATGTGGACAAGTCTGTTGGAAGGAATGAAGGCAAGGCCTTGCTTGTGAAGAGCTTTAGATATGACACATCAAAGAAATCATTCACATTCAGGGAGGATGGGAAGGCCTCTGTGGCCAGATGTGGTTTTCTGCAGCATCAGGTCACTACCAATGTGGGGGAGCCAGAGGAGAGCTCTGAAAGTGTGGTGGATTTTCCCACTGTGCAACTCCATAAGAAGTACAGTGAATTTGAGAATGCTCTTAGTGACAAACTTTCACTTGTTCAGCAGAGAACCCACAATGGAGAAAAGTCTTATGAGTGTAACAAATGTGGGATATTCTTCAGCTATGCTGCTGGCCTCTTTCAACACCAGAGAGATCATAATCGAGGAAAGCCTTATGAGTGTGGCGAATGTGGGAAATTCTTCAGCCAGCACTCCAGTCTCATCAAACATCAGCGAGTTCACACTGGTGAAAGCCCTCACGTGTGCAGTGAGTGTGGCAAATTCTTTAGTCGAAGTTCTAATCTTATTCAACATAAGAGGGTTCACACTGGAGAAAAGCCTTATGAATGCAGTGAGTGTGGGAAGTTCTTCCGGCAACGCTCAAATCTTATTCATCATAAGAGGATTCATACTGGTAAAAGTGCTCATGAGTGCAGTGAGTGTGGAAAATCCTTCAACTGCAACTCCAGCCTAGTTAAACACTGGAGAGTTCACACTGGAGAAAAACCTTACAAGTGCAATGAATGTGGGAAATTTTTTAGCCGCTTTGATGGACTTGTTCAACATCAGATAGTTCATTCAGGTGAACGACCGTACAGATGTAGCGTATGTGGGAAAGCCTTCCGCCGGAGCTCTGACCTCATGAATCATCAGCGAGTCCATACTGGTGAAAGGCCTTATGAGTGCAGTGAATGTGGGAAAACCTTCAGACGAAGTTCTAATCTGAGGCAGCATCGAAAAGTTCACAAACCAGATAAGCCATATAAATGCAATGAATGTGGAAAAGCCTTCAGCCAAAGGTCTACTCTCATCCAGCATCAGAAAATTCACGCTAGAGAAAAGAGTACAGAGGATGTTCTCCCTCCTTCTTCAGCACAACAGCACCTCCTAGAGATGAACTCTGAGAGTGGTCTTTATGAAGGAGCTGTCAGCCAGAAGTTAAACGCTGTTCATCCAAATATCTATGCTGGAGAGATTCCCAATGGATGCTAAATAAATTGGAAGCTTTCTGGAGAAAGGGTGCATTTTCTGATGCCAAATTTTGTCAGTTTTTGTCACTGCTAGTGTCTGTGGTAGCAGTCATCTCAGCTCTACCCACTGGCAGGTCTCTTGAGTGTGTGCCAGCCATTTCCTGTTCTCAGGGAAGACAGGCCTTTGTTTTCCTCTTTCAAGAGGGAATTGTGAGTAGCCTGAGGCCATCAGAAGATGTGTTTCCTTCTGCTGTGACTGCTTTAGCTCTGATCATGACCCATCTTTGCCATGAAGACCTGATCTGGGTCCTAGTGGCAGCTTGCAGAGGTTTCCCTTTTCCAAGGACATTGTTGATCTTGTATGATGCTCATGATGGATTCATCCAGCTTCCACATTAAACATTGCTCTGGTTTGGGTGATAAGGGCCTTATTGATAAAGTCACCTTTAATCTCCTGTATTCTGATAACTGTCTGGAGTGGGTTGAAAAGAGAATGAACGTCTTCCAAACCAAACATGTCTCCAAATTTATTGCCTCAGTGAAGAGTGGGATGGCAGAGAACAGTTCTCAGTCCAGAGTTGGCCTCATTTGTGTTGCTACCTGAGGTCTCCTAGGGGAGATTGTAGGGCTTGGTGGGCCTAATGTTGTGACCTGAAGGACATGAATTTTTGTAGAACAGAGATTACCTTGAGGAAGGGGAGGTTGTGCAACCACCAATACATCTGGAAGCAGCCCGATTTAGGCCCCCCTTTTCCTGAGGATGCCTCCTATTCCTTAGCACTGTCTAGTAGACATTGTTTACCTGGCCTCTGCCAAGGAGTCATATGCCTTTGATGCTAAAATCCAGTATAAGTCACCTGCTGTAAGACTTACTGGGTCCAGTTGGCAGATTAGAGGGAATGTATCTGTTATAAAAGTGCATCCACAAATGTTCCCTTAAATGTAACTATGCAAGATTCAGGACTTGCAGAAATTCTCAGGACCTCCAAACCTCTGTTCTGTGACTAAGGCCACTGGCAGAGGAAATCAGCTAAAGGTTTTGTGGATTATTGCAGGCTCTCTGCATTATTCATGTCAAAACCAGTGTTGTGTTGGCAGAGAAATGGGGACTAAGAGAAGGTATATCTTGTAAGCCAGGGAGGAGGGATTTGCGACACAGCCAACCATTTTTGGTGCCAACACATGAGGAGAGAGGGAGTAGAGTCAAATATGGGGGTGCCAAATCTTAAATTTTCTAAAATGAGTGGGAGAGTGTCGGGAGCCGCACTAGGCATTACTGACAAAATGGAGGCATGGCCCTAAACCCCCTCCGTTTGTTCTGTAGGCACGGACCCGGAATGAAGGATTTAGGCTTTGTGATTCTGACTTGTTTTTTCCTTTCCTCTCCTGAGTTGACTGAAGAGAATATTAAGGTGCTTATTGTTTTTGAGAGGAACATGAGAAGGCATAAAGCCTTCTGTAGCTGTGCTCAAAGAATAATTCATAAAATTAATCATTGACATTTGTTCAAGGACTTTTACAAAAGACTGTTCCAGGGTGAGCACAGAGGCCGCAGCTTGAGGCCATGGGAGGGATTGCTCTCTGAAGCCCATTTGTGAGAAAAGTGTTTATGGCAAAAGAGTTTGCTGAATTTAGGGCTTAGGAATAATTAAAATAGTTAGAAGCTAAAGATTTAAGGATTGCTGTAATGTTAGCATATTTTACTATAGCTTATAAAAATTAGGGACTTTAGAGAGATTATTAGCTAGAAGCTCTTTCTAAGAAATAATGAGCTTAGGATACTAGGGACAAACAAGACTTAGAAAGATAAGAAATAAACCGAGGAATGTGGTATGCAGCCCAGACATTACCATGAGTTACAGTGTATTCACAAGGACACATGAGAAAAAGTAGATAAGAGAATTGGTGAGGAAGGAACTCCTTTTGAGGGGCAACAATAATTTTTGGAGAAAAATAAATCTGGGTCAATGGGAACTAAAAATATCAACTACCTGACCTAATGCTTTTGTAAAAATATAAAAGAGAATCATAAGCTTGAAATAAACAGGCAGTCCAAGAAAACTGAGAGGCTGCCTCAGTTTCTCGCCAACACCGCTCACCCCTTCAGATTGAATCCCTGGCTGCTAGAGCTGGACTCCAGCAAGTGGTGGCCGAACAAGGACACTGAATGGTAAGTAATTTGAGATTGTAACGCAGGGCGGTTAGGATTGTACCTGTGGATGGCCGGCACCCCTCTGCAGTTTAGGCAGGGTGAGGAGGGTACAGAATGAATAAGAATATTCTCTAGAAGAATGGGTTTCTCTACATCTAAGAATAGACAAATGTTTATTGAAATATTACTTCACATGTTAGCCCATAGAGGCATTAAACAAAGCACAGGAAGACTGTCTAAATTTCTGTTTGTTTTACACTTTGTATGGGCCAGAAAGGGTTCCTGTAGATGCTTTCGCTCTGTGGAATANGAATGGGTTTCTCTACATCTAAGAATAGACAAATGTTTATTGAAATATTACTTCACATGTTAGCCCATAGAGGCATTAAACAAAGCACAGGAAGACTGTCTAAATTTCTGTTTGTTTTACACTTTGTATGGGCCAGAAAGGGTTCCTGTAGATGCTTTTGCTCTGTGGAATATGATTTGAAATGTCCTGGACCCTCGTCATGAGGCTGTTAGACAGCCTATGGGGGAGGCTATAGCGGTGGATGGTGGGTCTCCACCTTCTGTGCAGATCATATTTTCTGCCATTGATGAAGAAAAGGAAGGGGACTGTGCTCTACCTACTGCGGAAGGAGAGGGCTTACAGGACGTTGTGGCCGGGTGCTCTGGCTAGCCCCCTCCCCCTCAACGCAAACCTTTAAAAACGTATCCACCACTTTCTGATTTAAGGTGATCGCCGCGGCCTTCGTTTGTGCCTCCCAGGGCCCAGGAGTTCCCGACTTTGCCCCGAAAGCCTCCCAAAGCATTGTTTAATGTTCCGGAAAATAAATCTACCATCTTCTTGTTAACTGATTTACAGAAGGAGATTAAACATAGAGATAAGGAATATTTTGTGGGACATATTAGAGCCCATTCTGCTTGCCCGGCCCTTTACATGAAGGAAATGCTTTGGCAGATCCATTAACTAAAGTAATTGCTTTAAACTTACATAAGAAGATTGACAAGGCCAAAAATTCTCACATAATTCACCATTAAAATGCAGCTGGGTTAAGGTATGAATTTCATATCCCTAGGGAAACAGCTAGACAAATAGTTATGTCCAAATTGCCCAATATTTAATCCATCTCTACCATCAGGAATAAATCCCCGAGGCCTTAGGCCTAATGCTCTCTGGCAAATGGACGTAACTCATATCCTGGCCTTTGGAAAACTGTCCTTTGTACATGTCATCATGGATACCTTTTCTCATGTTATAGCCTCTACTGGATCAGGTAAAGCAGCAAAAGATGTAATTCAACACTTGTTTCAGTGCTTTTCCTGAATAAGACTCCCTGAACAGATAAAAACAGATAATGCCCTGGCTTATACTTCTGCTGCTTTTAAGAGATTTTTGTCAACAATTTTCCATAGTACATTCAAAAGGAATACCTTATAATCCCCAAGGCCAAGCCATAGTAGAAAGGGCATACCAGACTTTAAAAAATCAGATAGCTAAATTAAGGCAGGGAGAATTTAAGTATTCCTCTCCACATCATGTTTTACACCATGCTTTGTTTGTAATTAATCATTTAAACGTGGACACAGCGGCAGACTGCAATGATGAGACACTGGACTCCTGAAGGGGCTACGACTCAGCCCCTGGTTAAGTGGAAAGACCTTACTGGAGAGTGGAAAAGGCCAGATGTGCTGTTAACTTGTAGGAGAGGGTATGCTTGTGTGTTTCCACAGAATTCCACTTCTGTCTGGATTCCTGACAGACTGACTGGACATGTCCAGTCCCATGAGATATACAAGATCACAAAGACTCCTGAGGTCACTGAGATCCCTGGAGTCCTGGAGTCCAGGACTGAGGGAAGATGGGGATTTCAAAAGCTCGTCAAGTCTGGACCTGAGGGAACAAGGACTTTCTCAGCTGTGCACTGCCCCCTCCGGATTCTGATGAACAAGGACTGCAGTCCTGGTAAAACAAGCAGAACTTCTGGCTTTCCTTGTTGAAAAGAGTGCTTGTATGCCATGAGGTTATCTATTCCCATTGTTACCACCAGACATTTTCTGACCGAATGGGGGTGCCCCTATCTTTTGAATAAACGATGGGACTTGATCTTTCAAGAACCTTATAGGTCCACATGGAATAATTCATTTCTCCCCATGCCTTTAGTAATCACTAGGTGGCNTAAGTATTCCTCTCCACATCATGTTTTACACCATGCTTTGTTTGTAATTAATCATTTAAACGTGGACACACAGTGGCAGACTACAATGATGAGACACTGGACTCCTGAAGGGGCTACGACTCGGCCCCTGGTTAAGTAGAAAGACCTTACTGGAGAGTGGAAAGGGCCAGATGTGCTGTTAACTTGTGGGAGAGGGTATGCTTGTGTGTTTCCACAGAATTCCACTTCTGTCTGGATTCCTGACAGACTGACTGGTCATGTCCACTCCCATGAGATCTCCAAGATCACAAAGACCCCTGAGGTCACTGAGATANAAGGGCCAGATGTGCTGTTAACTTGTGGGAGAGGGTATGCTTGTGTGTTTCCACAGAATTCCACTTCTGTCTGGATTCCTGACAGACTGACTGGTCATGTCCACTCCCATGAGATCTCCAAGATCACAAAGACCCCTGAGGTCACTGAGATACCTGGAGTCCTGGAGTCCAGGACTGAGGGAAGATGGGGATTTCAAAAGCTCGTCAAGTCTGGACCTGAGGGAACAAGGACTTTCTGAGCTGTGCACTGCCCCCTCTGGATTCTGATGAACAAGGACTACAGGCCTGGTAAAACAAGCAGAACTTCTGGCTTTCCTCGTTGAAAAGAATGCTTGTATGCCATAAGATTATCTATTCCCATTGTTGCCACCAGACATTTTCTGACCGAATGGGGGTGCCCCTATCTTTTGAATAAACGATGGGACTTGATCGTTCAAGAACCTTATAGGTCCACATGGAATAATTCATTTCTCCCCATGCCTTTAGTAATCACTAGGTGGC
>SJYA01008177.1:0-17917 GCA_006410615.1 Neotragus moschatus | reverse complement strand
ACTGAACTGAACTGAATGGCTGCACAACTTTGTGAATGACACTGAAAACCACTGAAATTCCCTTTTTAAAAAGTGTGGATTTTATGATACATGAATTACATTTCAATTAAAAACAAAACTCATTGGTCAGAACTTAGACACGTGGCCGTACCTAGCTGCAAGGAAGCTGGGGGATGTAGGCTCTTTGTCTAGGTGGCTGCGTGGCCAGCTAAGACTTGAGGCTTTCATTAACTGGGAAATTAAGGACCAGCAGATACTGTAGACAGCTGGCAGCCTCTGCCAGTGTGAAGAAACACAGAAGAGTGTCTCCAAACTCTTAGAAGGTTTAGGTCTTATCCTTCAGCACTCCCATGCCAGCCAGAGTCCGAGAATTAGTGCCATGTTTTCATAAACACATATCCCCCCAGTTTCTTCGACTAAGACCTCACCAGCTATGAGTAGGGAATTTTAGCAAGTGGTCTACAAAAGACAAGGTGAAGATGCCTCGCTGATAGAGGGCGTGAAGAATATGCTCGTCCCAGGACTTCCGTGGGGGTCCAGTGGCTAAGACTCCACGCTCCCAGTGCAGGGGCCCCGGGTTCCCTCCCTGGTCAGGGAACTAGATCCCACATGCCGCAACTAAAGATCCCATGTGCTGCAACAGAGATGGAAGAGCCTGCGTGCCACAGCTAAGACCCAGAGCAGCCAAGTCAAGGAATTTTATATTAAAAAGAAAAAGAATGCGCTCATCCCGAGAGCACTTCCATGTGCCACCTTTGAGATCTGGGTGTCAGAAGTCAGTGTGGTACCCAGGCCAGAGGCATCAACATCACCTGGGAACATGTTGGAAAGACACCTTCTCAGGCCCCAGCCTGGATCTCCAGCAACAGAAACTGGGGGTGGGGCCCACAATCTGTGTCTAAACCAGCCTCCGGGGGGNAATGTGAACAGCCGCAGGTGGCTAAAGGCTAGGTACCAGACAACACAGACACAGCTCCACAGAATTCCGTTCTCTCTCAGTGGCAGCATCTTTTGAGTGATACATCTTTCTAAAAGGCAGATAATTCTGACAGCTCACCAAATGTACCAGGGCCATCACTTGAAACATTTCCCACACATATGTTTCGGCATTTATGAGAAAAGGTTCATCTCAGAGACATGCAGGAACAGGGACTAAATATGCAAGGAGAGAGGAGGGTGGACAAATATTGGGGGTATTTATAAAGAACGCTGACCTACAGCAAACCAAAACACTTCTACACGGAAAACAAAACCATCAACAAAATGAAAAGACATCCTTCAGAATGGGAGAAAATACTTGCAAATCGTGTATCTGATAAAATGATTTATGCCCCAAATATATAAAAAACTTGGAGAAGGCAATGGCACCCCGCTCCAGTACTTTTGCCTGGAGGATCCCATGGGCGGAGGAGCCTGGTGGGCTGCAGTCCATGGGATCGCTAGAGTCGGACACGACTGAGCGACTTCACTTTCACTTTTCACTTTCATGCATTGGGGTAGGAAATAGCACCCCACTCCAGTGTTCTTGCCTGGAGAATCCCAGGGACAGGGGAGCCTGGTAGGCTGCCGTCTATGGAGTCGCACAGAGTCGGACATGACTGACGCGACTTTGCAGCAGCAACAGCAGCAGCATATAAAGAACTTATACAACGCAACAGCAAAAGCAAACAAATAATCCAATTAAAAACTGGCAGAGGAACAGAACTTTTTTTTTTTCAAAGCCAACATACAAGTGGCCAACAGGTACATGAAAAGGTGCTCAGTATCACTTATCACCAGGAAAATGCAAAGCAAAACCACAATGAGCTATTGTCTCACACCTGTTAGGAGGGCTGTCATCAAAACGACAAGAGGCAAGTGTTGAGGAAAGGGAAACTTGTGCTCTGTGGACAGGGATGTAAACTGCCGCACCCACTACGGAAAGGAGTATGGTGGGTCCTGTTTTTCAAAAAGTTAAAAAGAGAACTTGCATATGATCCCCCATCTGGGTATTTAACTAAAGGAAACAAAGTCACTATCTTGAAAAGTTACCAGGANCTTGTGCTCTGTGGACAGGGATGTAAACTGCCGCACCCACTACGGAGGGGAGTATGGTGGGTCCTGTTTTTCAAAAAGTTAAAAAGAGAACTTGCATATGATCCCCCATCTGGGTATTTAACTAAAGGAAACAAAGTCACTATCTTGAAAAGTTACCAGGATGGAGTGAAGAGGGCAGACCAGTCGGGAGAGAAGACTTGCGCCGTTGAAGCAGGAAATGATGGGCTAGGCGGCGACAGCAGAGATGCAAAGAAAGGAGAGGACTGGAGAAAGCCGCCCTGGACGTCACTCACAGAACACGGCCATCAGGACTTCCCCGGTGGCCCACTGGCCAGGACTCTGCGCTTCCAATGCAGGGGGCCTGGGTTCCACCCTTGGTGGAACTGGATCCCACATGCCGCAAATAAGATCAAAGATCCAGCGGGCCTCAGCTACAATCTGGTATAGCCAAATAAGTAAAATTAAGAAAAAAAGAACGTGGTCATCAATTGCACACGGGAGGAGGGGAGGCATGCGAGTGGCTCTGAGTTTCTGACTTGGGCAGCTGCCCACTTGCGTTAGCCATGGCCCAGCCCCATGCACCCACATATTAACTAATCATGGCAGCAACCCAATGAGGGAGGTACTGTCACCAACTTGATTTTTCTTTTTTAACTTGATTTTACAGACAAGGAAATGGAGACAGAGAGATTAAGTAACTTGCCCAGAGGCACACAGCAAGCTGGGATTCATACCCTGGCAGCTAGTTACAAGGTCTTTAAGCTAAAACATCCCACTACCCAGAGTCTCTGCAGTAAACGCCAGACTAAGAAAAAGAAGAGAAAACAACCCCAAATATCTGTACCTACGGATTACAACTGTGTAGAAACCCAAGACCCTCAAGAAAGATTACAAGAACATTCAGAGAGATTGTGGGATTTAATGATGTGTCGGTATTTTTTCCCTTGAAATTCCCTTGAGTTCCTCGTTTAAAAAAGAGAAGTGTGGGACTTCCCTAGCTGCCCAGTGATTAAGATTCTGTTTCCACTGCAGGGTGCACAAGTTCAATCCTCGGTCAGAAAACTGCGATTCCACGTGTTGTTCCTGGTGCAAAAAAAAAAAAAAAAAAATTTTTTTTTCTCTTAAAAACAGGTAGAGCCTCTGAGACGGGCAGTAAAGGTTTCTGTTTCTGTCCCTTATCACCAGGGCTTGATGTGGTGTCTGCAGAATTCTCCTTTATTGCTACAAGATTGAATGCTGCCTGGGGGTCCTACCTCTCAGCCAGAGCTGCACTGAGGAGGGGAGAGCAGACCCTGTTGAGACTCCTAAAGAGGAGACTTTCCCTCAAGTCACCGTGAGGCCCAATGTGTGGTCTCTGACCCATCTGAAAGGACGCTGGGACATTTTGAACCTCTAAGCTCATTTACTCAGACATGCAACACCCAACATTGCCTCTTTTTCTTGCAGTTCAGGTTCTATGAGCCGGGGACCGATCGTTCCCCATCTCTGCCCTTTTATTCCATCACCTGGGTGGTAATGAGGCAGGTCTTGGGCCAGGTTAAACTGACGCGGTTCCTACCGTATCCCCAATGGCTGGATCCAATGCTCACTAACAATGCTGGATAGAGGCTGATTGACTAACTGCTGGAATGAATGAACTCACGTGAGCAATAAGGAAACAGTGTCAGAAATATGACCTGATTGGGGCTGTAAATACGCAGAGAGCCCCCGAGGTACCCAGCCAGCCTGGGGTCCTGCACGGGGGCAGGGCAGACTTCTGGAGCGACTTAAGGACAGAGCTCAGGGCTCTCTGTACAGGGGAAGACAGGGGCGAGTGTGAGAGCTGCTGTGCTGTGGCGTGTGGCAGGGTGTGCGCTAGCGCCCAGAGGGGGTGGGGGTGGGGAGAGCAGAGGCCAGACCACAGAGTGAGGGGCCAGCGGATCCAGGGCTTGGACTCTGTCCAGTCCACCGTCAGGGACCCCCAAGGGTTTTTTTCACTCAACTTCTGGCTGGGGACGTGTCAAACATACAAACATAGATGATGGACTATAAGGACAATTCCCCATCCCCGCTGCCCAGCACACATACTTGTCACCAGCTTTAGCGAACCTTCACCTCAAGGCCAACCCCTGTCTCAACCCCTCCTGCCCCTTGCCCTGTTACTGGGCAAATTCCAGACACCCTACCTTTTTCATTTGCCAGTATTTCACCTGGCATCGCCAAGGTAAACGTGTCTGATTTAAAAAACAATCCACAATACCACCATCACCAAAAATAAACAATTCCTTAATATCTTGAACCCTCCACTGTAGGTTTGGAATGGAGAAATAGATAACAGAGTCTGATTGGCGTCTTTCGGAACTGGGGGAGGAGGGAAGAGGAGCGGGGAGAAGGGAGGTGGGAACCAGCTGGCAGGCTGCACGTTCCTCCAGGGGAGAGCTGACCCCGGCCGGGACGTGGGCTGAGCTGCGGAGACGACGCAAGGGCTCAGGTGTGAATGGCATTGGGGGGTACAGTCCCCCCCACGATATGGGGCAGAAAGATCCCCTGGAGAAGGAGATGGCTACCCACTCCGGTATCCTTGCCTTGAAAAGTCCATGGACAGAGGAGCCTGGCAGGCTACCGACCATGGGATCGCAGAGTTGGACACGACTGAGTGACTAACACTTTCACATGTGGGATCTGCTTCAGTGACCAGGGATCAAACTCATGCCCCCTGCACTGGCAGCACGGAGTCTTAACCACTGAACTGTCAGGGAAGTCCTGCTCCTTCCATTCTTGTTTGAAAAGGTCCCCAGACGCCCAGGGAGCCACTGATGGGCAAGTTCAAGGAAGACTGGTGGGAGGACCATGAACAGGGTCCCCTAGTGTTTCTGGGGGTCTCAACTGGTGCTTTTCACACCTGCCTCCCTGGCCCCTCCTTGGCTTTGCTGAAAGGCAGTGGTGATTTCAAAGCCTCCAAAGTCAGCTTTATGCTAAACAGTTCACAGGCAGGCAGTAAAGGACCGATCTTGTCCACAAAGAGGTCTGGCCTTTGCCCTTGGATCCTAGGCAGTGACCTGTAATCTGTGGAATGTCTGTGCTGATGATAAGAGTGTCTTCACTCACCTGGAGGCCTTGGGCCACACCAGGCAGTCTAGGAATGTGGCTAATGGCAGGGCCTTGGGGCCATGAGGTATCAGCTTGACTTCTAGAATTCACATTTCACCAACTGTCCCACAGATGTCCTTTTTTCTGTTCCTGGGGCCAACCCAGGATACCATGATGCATTCAGGCACCCAAAGTGCTTTTGTCTTCCAGGTTTACTGAGACACAGTTGACACACTGCACTAAGTTAAGGTGTTCGACGTGATGATTCATCATAAAATGAGCACCGCAACACGCTGAGTGAGCACGAGAAACTGGCAGCTAGTCAAGTGCTGGGGGCTCTGGGCCGGTGTGGCAGAGGCTGGGCTCAGAGTTCTGTCTTGTTGTGTGGTGTCATTCAGTCACTCAGTCGTGTCCAGCCCCATGGGCTGCAGCACGCCAGGCTTCCCTGTCCTTCACCATCTCCCAGAGCTCGCTCAGATTCACGTCCATTGAGTCGGTGATGCCATCCGGCTCTCATCCTCTGCCGTCCCCTTCTCCTCCTGCCTTCAATCTTTCCTAGCATCAGGGTCTCTTCTAATGAGCTGGCTCTTCCCATCAGATGACCACAGCATGGGCGCTTCAGCTTCAGCACCTGAACGTATACTCAGGGCTTCAGCACCTGAATGTATACGCAGGTCTGTATGTATATTCAGAGGCATCCCTCCCCGCTTCAGTATTGCTTCCTTCTGTCTCTTCCCTTTCTTTTGCAAAGTGTAGGCTCTCCTTGATGTGCATGGGGACAGCTGTCCGCCAGCAGGGCTGTGGGCTTCCCCTCCACGTCCAGGGAGGGATTGGAGAGCGGTTTCCTTCTTTTCCCCAGGAGCCCCAGGCTGATGGGAAACTTGGGCGGTGCTGGAGGAGCAGGCCACCCACCCCAACTGCAGGCAAGGAGGAAGGGCATTATCTGCTGAGGACTTAATAAGCTTGGTCCAGTGTTCATCTGCTTTTGATGATCACCTTGTGCCAGCAACTCTCGGTAATGTCAGTGATAAAACACTCCTCTTTGGGAAGAATAAGGATTCTGGTTGGTTTACTTTTCGTTCAATTTGCTGCAGTTACTGTTGGGTTTGAAAAACCTAGATGTAAATTCAAATTTGCATATTTTATTTCTTTTTTAAAAAAAGATTTGTTCATTTATTTGGCTATGTTGGGTCTTAGTTGCGGCACTCAGGATCTTCAATCTTTGTTTCTGCATGAGAACTCTGAGTTGCAGCATGTGGGATTTAGTTTCCTGACCAGAAATCAAACCCAGGTCCTCTGCGTTGGGAGCTCGGAGTCTTAGCCGCTGAGTGGCCAGGGATGTCTCCCACGTCTTTATTTACAAGCACTGCATTCTCCCTGGAGGTTAACGCAGAGCTCACACTTAGGCAGCTGGTCCCACCAGGCACAGGCCACTTTGGAACAGTGCAGAGCTGTTAGAGCCAACTTCTGGTATCGTTTGTGTCTCTCACCCCTGTGGTGTTTCTTCATCTTCCAGGGACAGAGACTATAAAGACCAGACCCAGAACCTGAGTTTCTTCAGTTCTGTCTTCTCACGTGACCACTTGGGGATTTGCATTTCGTTTTAGAACCGTGAAACAAAGTGAGAACTGCAAGGTGTGATGTTTTTATTAACTGTTAACATCTAGTTCACATGTGAAATAGTTTACTGATTTGGGATCACATTTTCAAAAATAGAAACGAATTCTTTCCTAATTTGTTGATGGCTTGAAAAGCAAGGAACAAATCTAGAAAATAATCGTCTTTCCATAATTATTACAGAAAACAATTTTGTCTTACAGAAAAGGGGAGTGTTAAAAACAATCTGAGCAGGGGACTTCCCTGGTGGTCCAGTGGCTAAGATTCAACACTCCCAGTGCAGGGGAGCCAGGGTTCGATCCCTGGTCAGGGAACCAGATCCTGCATGTGGCAACAGAGACTTGGCAGAGCCAAACAAATAAAGATAATCTGGTCGGCATCGTATAAACTTGGCCCACCAAGCCCCAGGGGCTGGGAGGAGAGTATGGGTGGGCCTCCGGGGACCATGAAAATGTTTTGAAACTAGACTGAGGTGGTGTTTGTACAACACTGTGAATGTACTAAACGCTGCTGAATCGTTCACTTTAAAATAGTTTCCTGTTGTGTGGATTTCATTTTCATAAAAAGAGAAGGCAAAAAAAAAAAAAAAACCAACTTCGTGGGCCTCATGTAAGAGGTACAAACCAGGAGATGCCGGAGACGCCACCTCCTTCTCCCGGGTAGGAGCAGGGAGAGGCTGCAGGTCTGCCCTTTCAGGAGGCTGTCGGCCCGGGGGTGAGCAGCCGGCAGCCCCACGCGATGCCAGGGCAGCTGTGTGGTGGCTCCGCTCGGTGCTAAGTTAGAAGTAGGCACGCACAGTCAGGAAGGGACGGTTCTTGGCTGATTCCCCTCCCCGCTGGCTGGCGCTGGGGGCCGCAAGGGTGCTGGTCAGAGGCCTCTTGTCACCTGCGGTCTGCCAGTTGCCGGTTTGCGTGCTGAGTTTCACCGGAAGGCGTGGGCAGTAACACTCCTGTGCCCCCACGAGCGGTGAGTGCCGTGGAAGGGCGAGGTGGCGGGGAGCAGGTGAATTGTCTGCATGCAAGAATTTGCGCTCTGAGCGGCAGCTCTGTGCGGGCGGAGCCCTGGGCTTTCCGCTTGCCTCGGGCAAGTCCTGGGCGCTGCTCCGATTTGTGGGCTGAGCGGCAGGCACACCCCCAGTCCAGGGACCATCGGGACACGCCCCTCCTCCCGCCCCTGCCCATTCGCCTCTGCGCCCACCCCTGATCTCTCAATGCCTCCCTTTCCCCTGAGACTCACCCGCCCTCGGCCCCCACACCTTGCCTCCACGGGGTGGGGGCGGCTCTGGAGTGGGAGCTGGGCTTCCCTAGGCGGGACATTCCCTCCTGGAGGGGTCCTGCCCCACCCCCAGGAGGGCAGGGGCTCCGGGGGTGGGGGTGGCCGCGGGGGTGGGCAAGACACGCCCAGAACACCTGGGCCCATCTGCCAGGATGCCCCATGTCTCCCAGTAGGACAAGATCCAGCGCCCTGGGTTTCGCTCCTGTAGAAAACAAAAACCCTCCATTGACCTAAACCTGAAAAACAAGCCCAGCCCTGCGCTGCTGAGGGCAGGCCCCGAAACCAGCGACATTCTTCTGTGTAGCCCTGGGCTCGGAGATCAGGGCTCTTAACCTTTGTTCCCGTTCCGGAAGAATGTTCACTTGAGCGCTTCAAGGGGAAGGCTGGAGCCAGGGGCTAAATGGTGCTTTCTCAGAAACTTCTGAGCCCAGGAGCACCTGGAGTGCTGGAGAGAGAGCGGGGGAGCCCCAAACAGCACCAGGCTGGGGTGGCCTGGATCCGCCTGTGATGGGGGACACACTGGGGGCACAGCCCAGCCTGGGAGCCCACCACGGCACGGCCAGCGGGTCCACTGTGTGTGCAGCCGAGTCTGACCAAGGCTCCCCGGTGCCCCCTGGCCCAGGCCCCACCACTTCTTGCCTGGGGGGATGGAAGCAGCACCCCCTGCCTCCTCCTTGCCTGCTGGGGTGGGTTCAGCAGTGTTCCCCAGCAAATTCACATCCACGTGGAGCCTCAGGTTAGGCCTTGACTTGGACACAGGGTCCCTGTGGATGTCGTCACTTAAGCATCTCTGGCAGAAATCACGCTGGGTTGAGGGTGGATCCAATCTCCACTGACCGGGTCAGGACACAGAGACACCCGGAGAAGCAGGTCACGTGACGCAGCCGAGGAAGACCTGGGGCCACGCGAAGCTGGAAGAGGCAGGAAGGAGCCTGGCTGGGGCCACATGAAGCTGGACGCAGGAAGGAGCCTGGCCCCGCTGACACCTCGATGTCGGACTCTTGCCTCCCGAATACGGCTTCCCAGGTGGCCTGCCAATCCCTGGTGGCTCGGATGGTAAAGAATCCGCTAGCAGTGCAGGAAGCCTGGATTCAATCCCTGGGTCGGAAAGATCTCCCTGGAGGAGGAAATGGCAACCCACTCCAGCATTCTTGCCTGGAGAATCCCATGGACAGAGGTGCCTGGCGGCTCCAGCCCGTGTTGTCACAGTCGGACACGACTGAGCACGCAAATACGCACTCCAGAGTAAGAGAATGTATTTCTGTTCCTTAAGCCACCGAGGTCGTGTGCAGACCCAGGACGCTCACGCGCTTGCCCTCCGACCTGCTCCCCGTCCTCACCCTGGGGGGGATCGCGAGGTCCCCGCTGCACAGCATCAGGCCCCTGCCTGCCTCTCCAGCCACCTCTCCCTCCCTGGACTCCACACCTGAGCTGTCACTTCCTTGAAAACGTCCAGTTCCAGAAAGTTCTGTTCCCAGAACACCTGCTGAGTTTGTTCCCACCTCGGGAACTTTCGTATTGATTGCTCCTTCTTCCGGGAACGCCCTTCCTCTGGGTCGGTGGATCTCCACCGGGGCGATTTCGCCTCCCAGGGGATATTTGACTATGTCTAGAGGCATTTCTGGTTTCCGTGACCTGGTGCAGAGGTGGGGGGAGGTCTCCTCATCACCCCACAGGGTACAGAACGCCCCCATGGCCGAGAGTCCTCCTGCCCCAAGGTCCACAGTGCCGAGGCAGGGCAGCTCAGCTCCAGGCCTTTCCTCCACTCGGTCCTCCTCTTTCCGGCCTCTGCTCAAAGGCTCTCCAGACCATCCTACAGAAACGGGGCGCCTCCCATCACCCCCGATCCCATCACACGGCTTTGCTCTCTTCATGGCCGCCCCTGTCATTGTCTGAAATTATCTTCCTTATTTTTACTTGATGTCGTCTGCTAGGACACCCCGGCAGATTTCACAGCCACTGAGGATGGAAATTTTTATTGTCTAGCCTCCTCCCTACCAGTCCTCACCCCCACAGCCCCCAGGGAGTCATTAACTGAAAGTCTGTTCTTTTCCACTTAGCTAACAGATACTCTTTCCCTTCTCCCAGGTCTTTGTGTAGGGCTGAACGCTGCCGGCCTGAACCTGT
Organism: Neotragus moschatus; assembly: GCA_006410615.1. Classification (NCBI taxonomy): domain Eukaryota; kingdom Metazoa; phylum Chordata; class Mammalia; order Artiodactyla; family Bovidae; genus Neotragus; species Neotragus moschatus. The sequence goes on along the minus strand of SJYA01008177.1, from coordinate 7,792 downwards.
CTGAAAGACTGTCACTCGGCCCAGTTCTTTCAGCACTTTCTAGCCCTGCCAAGGCGATGAGGGCGGCTGTGGAGGCAGGTCAGCCTCACTTCCCGTGAAACAGACAGTCCTCCCCAAGTGCACATTCCCAATTGCGCATTTCCTCCTGGTCAGACTCGGGGCCCTAGAAACAGGAGATGCTGGCACCCAGGTCCCTGACCCTTCCACCTCGTCCAGAATGAGAACCCCAAGATAACAGGAAGGGGACTGTTATGGGCTCAACTGTTGTTTAGTCATTCAGAGGTGTCCGACTCTTTTGGGGCCTCGTGGACTGTAGCCCTGCGAGGCTCCTCTGTCCCTGGGATTCCCTAGGCAAGAATGCTGGAGTCTCCTCCAAATTCTTGGGCTGAAGTCTCAAGCCCCAGGACTTTAGAACATGACTCTAGTTGGAGACGAGGCCTCTAAAGAGGTGATTCAATTAAATGAAGTCATATGGGTGGGTCCCAAACGCTTATGACTCATGTCCTTATAATTAGAAGACAGGGAAGCACGGAGGAAGACCAGGTTGAGATATGGGGAGGAGAACGGCCGTCTCTAAGCCAAGGAGAGAGGCCTGGAAGGAACCCACCCTGTTGACACCCTCATCTTGGACTTCCTCCCCCCCGGAACTGTGAGAAGATTAGATTAACTTGTGTTGTTTAAGTGGCCTGGTCTGTGGACTACTGACAGCCCTGGCAAGGAGACACAGGGGCCAACCCCTCACTACCTGTGTACTCCTGGGCAGGTCTGCCTGATCTCCCCACGGTTCACTTTTTCCATTGGTGAGACGGAGATTGTAAGACTGATACTATGTGCCTACTTTATAGGGCTGTTATGAGCAGTGAATGAGTCAATATTTCTTGAACCCTAAAGACGTGCCAAGTCTTTGCTAGTGATTTAGTATGCATTTATCTTGTTAAATCCTCACAACAACTCCTTGAAATAACTTCTGTTATGCCCATGTTTATGGTTTGGGAAACTGAGATCCAGAGAGATCACGTAACTCGCCCAGTTTCACACCGTTGATATGTATGGTGTCTACTTTTATTGAGACAGAATACAAATAACATAAAACTCAACATTTTGACCATCGTAATACAGTTCAGTGGCCTTAGGTACGTTCACGGTGTTTGTTCAACCATCACCAGTATTTCCAGAACTTTTTTCATTGTCCCAGACAGAAACTTCCCCCCCTACTAATCGGTAATTCTCCATCCTCCGTTCCTTGCATTGTCTTTGCTTTTTAATGTTTGGGTCCTGAGCTGGAATGCTGGAAGGCCAGGTACCAAAAGCAACTCACCCACTCACGTGTCAGGCCACTGGTACTGGCTGGAGCTGCTGGACTCGTAGGGGAGTGGGGCTGCGGGCTGAAACACCTACACGCAGCCTCTTCAGGAGGTCTGGGCTTCCTGCAAAAATAGTGAGTGGATTCTGAAGGCAAGTGCTGAGAGAAAGGGAGAGAGAGAGAGAGAGAGAGGGAGGGGGGAGTGGAGGAGGGGAGAGAAGGAAGAAAAAGATGGAGAAGCCACCTCCGTTCTGTGACCTTGTCCCACAGGTCACACGGCCTCCCCCTGCCCGTGCTGCTCTGCTGAATGGGGCAGCGCCGGGTCCAGACTCCCGGGACGGCGACTGACTCCACTTCTCAGGGGGAGGCCAGTCAGTCAGGTTCTGTAAGAAGAGCACGGAGGATGAATAAATACATTGGTGAGGCCATCTTTGGAAAACACAATCTGTTGCGCGTGAAGAGGCTGAATACATGCATGCCGGGACGTTTCTAAGTATGGATATGACCGTGAAGGGATGCGGCTGGGCGTGGAGGAGCTGAGTTCTGGGCTTAACAGGAATATACGATTGTTCGTAGTGGGGAAAAGGTAGTGAAGGTGGTCAACGCAGCCTGGAGAAGGGCCCAAGGCTTGGCTACTCCTGCTTGTCACGCGTGGCCAGTGCTGTGAGGTGGAGTCCATGGGACTGGACAAAGTGATGCCTTGTGACCAACAGAGCTGTGACCGTCCAGCCCACGTGTGCGGGAGCCAGAGCAATGAGCCCAACAGAGGGCCACCGTAGAGATAAGTTTAGAATCTACTAAGTTTAGCAGAATCTAAAGGTAGTCTCACAAATTAACGTGGAAGGGTTGGCTGCTTTGAGTAATGATGCTGGGACAATTGGTTAGGTTATTGTAAATGAGAATAAAATAAGACTTCTTAGCTCCTATTTTATGGTATCAAAATCCATTCCAGGTGGATTAAAGAGTTTAATTAAAAGCCGTAAAGAAACAAGACATTTCATAGAAAATGTTTATCTGATCCTGGGGAGGGAAGGTCTTTCTGAGCATAAAAGGGAACGAATTCTCAATAAAGGAAGCAACTAATAAGGAATATACTCTGTGGAGTTGTTTGTAAAAAAGGAAAAGTCAGGATCTACTTGAAAAGAGGCTGAATAAGTTATGGGAGGAATTTCCCTGGAGGTCCAGTGGTTGGAACTCTGCACATTGATCCCTGGTTGGGGAACTAAGATCCCCCAAGGCAGGTGGCAAGGCCAAGGAAAGAAAAAAAAAAAGATAAGTTATTGGATATATCTATTGGAGATAATAGAAAATATATATTTGCCTACATNAAGTCAGGATCTACTTGAAAAGAGGCTGAATAAGTTATGGGAGGAATTTCCCTGGAGGTCCAGTGGTTGGAACTCTGCACATTGATCCCTGGTTGGGGAACTAAGATCCCCCAAGGCAGGTGGCAAGGCCAAGGAAAGAAAAAAAAAAAGATAAGTTATTGGATATATCTATTGGAGATAATAGAAAATATATATTTGCCTACATGGAAAGAAAAAAACTAAGGGACATGCTCATGCCGTATTAAATGAAAAAAGTGGAAAGCAAAATATTATAATCATATCACGCATATTAAAAAGCAGAGACATTACTTTGCCAACAAATGTCCGTCTGGACCAGGCTATGGTTTTTCCTGTGGTCATGTATGGATGTGAGAGTTGGACTGTAAAGAAAGCTGAGCGCCGAAGAAGTGATGCTTTTGAACTGTTGTGCAGGAGAAGACTCTTGAGAGTCCCTTGGACTGCAAGGAGATCCAACCAGTCCATCCTAAAGGAGATCAGTCCCGGGTGTTCATTGGAAGGACTGATGCTAAAGCTGAAACTCCAGTACTTTGGCCACCTCATGCGAAGAGTTGACTCATTGGAAAAGACCCTGATGCTGGGAGGGATTGGGGGCAGGAGGAGAAGGGGATGACAGAGGATGGGCTGGATGGCATCACCGACTCGATGAACATGAGTTTGAGTAGACTCTGGGAGTTGGTGATAGACAGGAAGGCCTTGCATGCTGCGATTCATGGGGTCGCAAAGAGTTGGACACGACTGAGCAACTGAACTGAACTGAACTGATATTTTGCTGTGATTTTGGTGATGGCTGAGGTTCCGTTGCTTACTATGTATTCAGCACTGTGCTAAGTGCTTCATACGCATTATGTTACTGAAATTTCCCCAAACCTATGAGGTAGGCGCAGCTAATATTCCCAATTTACAGGTTAGAAGACTGAGGTATAGAGAAATTCATTCCTTTGCCTGAGGTGGTAGTTAAGCAAAGGGGCTGGCCTTGTTACCCAGGGGTCCCCATCTCCATAGCCCTGGCGAAAATTCACTTGACAGCTGTGAATTTCCATTTTTGTAAGAAACCAGTCCCTCAAAATCGAATGGAACAGAGGGAAATTGGAAGGATAAAGGTTCAAATGTCGCCTCTGGTTATGGGTAGGTGGTGAGGTGACTTTCCACACTTTCTACAAATTTAAAGAAAAGCAAGTTTATAAAACCCATATAAAAGAAGAGTCCTGTGCCATATATAAGTCCACACAGGCATGTCCTAAAGACTTTTCCTCTCTTGGGGTCTCCAAGGAACCTGTAACCGTGGGCCCTGGGGGTCCCCATGGAAAGACACACCCATAAAGGCCCTGAGCAGCACAGGGCGCCAGCAGACGCCTGGAAAGCCCTTCGTGGTGAATGGCTGTAACGGAAGTCTCATGAGAGCAGCTTCTGAAATGCACTGCCACTGCCCTAAGGGCAAGGGACCTGCTGCGACAGGGAATCGTTGCTCTTTGTATTTAAGGAGAGCCTCTCAGTGCGGCCTCTCTGAGTCACATCTGAGGACCCCTCACAGGGCACGCCAGCAGAAGGGCCACCAGGTGGCGCGCGGGAGCCCGCCTCGCCGACTGGTCCAGCCGCCGCTCGACCCTGGTTGCCATGGATACAGCCGGGCGGGAGCGGAGCCCCACTGGATCCGCGAAGGAAGCGGCCTGGTCTCAACTGTCTGCCACCCTCCTGTTAAAATCCCCACCCATCGCCCCCAGTTCTGTCGCCCCACCCCCAGGCTTCGGAGTCCCTGTCTTTAAAAGGCAGGGACTGAGGAGGAGTGAAAAAGAAAAAGGGAAACATTTTTAGGGTGGCTGTTTTCTTCTTATCACTAATTATGGAACTATTCAAACATACAGGCAACCACATGGAGTGAAGTAAACACTCATGCACCCTCCACCCAGAATAAAAGAGTGTCAGCGTTTCCGACTTTCAGGAGATCCCCTTTGCCTCTCTCCTGGAGCTCCTGTTCCTCTGCCTGGAGGCCAGCCCTACCCTGAAGTCGCCTGTATCCTTCCTGCCCAGGCTTTTCTGCTTGAAGGACCTCAGTAGTATCCATAAACAATGGACAGCATTGTCTTTTGTGTTTCCAAATGTACCTTTTCACGCTCAACAGTCTTCTAACTGCTTTTTCACCCAGTATGTTTAGATTTATTTTTGATAGATGTTCATTTTAAATGCCTGAAAGTCCTTCGTTTTAACACATCCATTTTTGCTTTGCTTGAGTATGGTCATTTCTGTTCCTTCCAGTTTGGGAGCTATTACAAACAGTACTCTCATCCTTGCAGTCCGTGCCCAGTGACCCATGCAAGACATTCTTTCTGGAATATGTCTAGAAACAGAAGTCCTGGGTGGTGAGGGACGAGCAGCCCCCAGTCACTAGGCCTTCTTGTGAGTGAGTGAGGCAGTCTCTACTCCTGCCAGCAGGGTATGAGTTCCCATTTCCCCACGTCTGCATCGGGAGTTAGTTTTGCTGTCCTTTCCATTTTTCAGTTTGATGCCTTCCTGACTTCTCCTCAGGGAGGTGAGAGGCGGCTCATTGCTAACTGTGACTGACCTCTGAACGGCATCCCTAGGTGGACATTTGAAAACACATCCTGCAGCTTCTCCTTTCGCGCAGACCTCTGGGGAGCAGGACAGGCCACTGCCCTGCGTACCACCAGTTTTCTCCAAGTGCCCACAGTGTCATCAGAATGAATACCCCTGACCACGCTCCTTGTCACCTCTACTTGTCGCCTTCCTCCCAGCCCGTCTCCTTCCTCACTGTGTTCGTAATCTGCCAGCAGAGTCAGCAGAATAGGACCAGCTTCCTGGGCGAGTGACACGAGCAGCTGGCAGGACCCCATGCTCAGAGGAGCCCCACGTTCAGCTCCATGCTCTGCTCTCACTCTTGAAACTCTGAACAGTCTTCTCCTTGCACTGTGTTCGTGGGTGGAGTCAGAGGGAACAACGAAGCAGGTGTGTGAACAGGGGAGATGCCTGAAGCAGGCACATCCACGGTGGCTGCTCACCCCCTGTGCTTAATGGCATTCATGATGCTGATGGACTCGTGAGCTGTGGGAGTTCAGGGAGGCTCAAAGCTAGGAGAAGGGGTAAGCAAAACGGGGTCCATCCATGCCAGGGAATGTTACTCAGCCTCAAAAGGAAGAAAATTCTTCCTCTTCTTTTTTCCTGCTCGACTTGCAGGATCTTGGTTCAACTAAAGACTGAACCCAGGCCCTCAGCAGTGAAAGTGTGGAATCCGAAGCACTGGATGGCTAGGGAAGTCCCAGCCTCACAAGGAAGAAAATTCTGACATCTGCTGTAATATGGATGAGCCTTGAGGACCTTGGGCTCAGTGAAACAAGCCAGTCACAAAAGGGCAAATGATGTATTAATATGATTCCACGGACATGAGTTTCCTCCAACAGTCACGTTCAAGAGACAGAAAGCAGGAGGGAGGTTGCCAGGGGGTGGGGGAAGGGATGACGGGGGGTCTCTGTTCAATGGAAGCAGAGTTCCCATTTAGGAAGATGGAAAAGTTCTGGAGACGATCGCAGGGATGGCTGAACAGCAGTGTGAATGCCTTTAATGCCAGTGAACTGTACTCTTAATAAACGACTAAGATGGTAAATATTATGTTAGACATATTTTACCTTAATTAAAAACCATCACCAACAACCACCAAAGAAAATCCACGTGCCCTGAAATTAGCTGGGACACATTTCCCGCTGGAGGAAAGGCAGGTGCAAATGGCAGCCTGGACCTGGGAACGTGGCGGTATAACCCCCTCGAAGGAGCCCAGTGCCCTTGCGTGCAGAGCGCCTGGGAAAAGACCGAGGCGCGCTCCCCGCCAGCTCTTCAGAGCAGAGGCAGAGGCAGCAGGCAGAGGAGAGTCTCCCTCCCGTGAGGCTCCGTCCTCGCTCTGCCTCTCAAGCTGCATCAGCTGCATTGTCACCAAACAAAGGGAAGGACAAACAGAAATCCTCCACACCAGCGTCCAGCCTTCGCGCACCTGCGGGGTATCTGCACAGTCGGAGTCAACACGGAGACATTTCTGGATCTGTCTCACTTCAGTGCTGTGGACATTCTGCATATGTGGCTGCAGCCCCCCTGGCGGGTATTTTTACGAGTTTTTAACATCCTGTCTGGTCTATGTACCATCATTTATTTTGCCCTTCTCCTACTTTTGGACGGGTGGCCTGTTTTTAATCTCTCACCCCTTTAAGGAGTGGCCTGGCCGGCTGAGCACTTTCCTGCATCAAGATTTCGTCCTTGGGCTTCTTCCAGAGCTTAAGAATCCACCTGCCAATGGCGCAGGGGACATGAGTTCGATCCCTGATCCTGGAAGGTCCCCCATGCAGCAGAGCAGCTATGCCTACGCGCCACAGCTCCTGAGCCCACACGCCCTAGAGCCTGCGCCCTGCAGCAAGAGAAGCCGCCACAATGAGAAGCCTGACCGCTGCAGATAAAGAGTAGCTCCCGCTCACCGCAAGGAGAGAAAGCCCGCGATCAGCAACGAAGACCCAGTGCAGCCAAAAATAAATAAATAGATAAATAAATTTGAGAGGGCGCACGCTGACCACATCCCAGACGATCTCCAAGAACCCCAGGAGCTAAAGCAGCCACTCAAAGGGCCAAGGCTGGGGAAGGACCTGAGCCTTTAGGGGACCCCAAGAGGACCCACAGAAGGGAGCAGATGCCGTGTTACACAGGCAACCTACATGGGTCAAATAGGATGCTGCTAGCAAACTTTGGCGAGAGCAAGTGCAAGTTCAGGGGGACCAGATCCCGCCTCAGGTTCCATAATTTCCCAGAAGGACTCAGAGAACTCAGCAAAGCCACCGCACTCATGGTGATGGCTTATTGCAGCAAAAGGATATATATTACNTGCTAGCAAACTTTGGCGAGAGCAAGTGCAAGTTCAGGGGGACCAGATCCCGCCTCAGGTTCCATAATTTCCCAGAAGGACTCAGAGAACTCAGCAAAGCCACCGCACTCATGGTGATGGCTTATTGCAGCAAAAGGATATATATTACAGTCAGCGAAGGGCAGAGGCTCTGAGTCCAGGCGGGTTCCACACACAGGCGGTTAACATCCAATGTGTATAACACTATATATGTTGGCTAATAACCCTTTATCAGAATTGAGCTTTATG
>SJYA01008176.1:4299-16910 GCA_006410615.1 Neotragus moschatus | reverse complement strand
GTATAGCAAAACGAATACAGTATTGTAAAGCAAAACAAACTAAAAAAATAAAAATAAATAAAAAATAAAGTAGAGTAGACAGAAGCTGGACTTCATAACGCAATGCCACAGAAGACCTTGAAAGACATTGTTGATTCATTTATCCAACCTGACTGGTTGCAATGTAGCAGACCAAGTTCTGATCTGAGCCACTTTCACTTTTGTCATTCTTTCCCCTCCCTCACTCTCCTTCTCCAACCCCAGAATCTGTACCCTCTTGGCAAATGAGGGNAGAAGACCTTGAAAGACATTGTTGATTCATTTATCCAACCTGACTGGTTGCAATGTAGCAGACCAAGTTCTGATCTGAGCCACTTTCACTTTTGTCATTCTTTCCCCTCCCTCACTCTCCTTCTCCAACCCCAGAATCTGTACCCTCTTGGCAAATGAGGGGAATTTCACACTTGATGATCTTGACCGAAGGCAGACACCTTTCTCTATTTGACAGAAAACCTTGCTTCCTAAATATTCCTGCAGATAGAAAGAGGCTGAGGCTCCACCAGGCAGGTTACCACATGCTGGACTCTTCCTCAGGACATGGTGCCACAGAGAGACTGGAACCGCACTGAATGCCTTAGGTGCACGTGGCACACGGGGCAGAGGTGGCAGTGTGCCATCCAGCTGTCAGGAGCAGTAGAGAGCAGGTCCACCACAGGGTCCACTGTCCAGCATCAGGGCTGACAGTGCTGTGAACAGTGGTGTCTGCACTCAGCTGCAGGGGAAGGGGTTCCTATGTGAGACCCGACCTAGGTGAGGTTGAGGATTCCATTCCCGGCTGTGACCTCAGGGCTGTTCAGTGGTTTTCTCTGAAATAAAACCCAAACCACAAGTGTGCCTCTCTCTGTTCCATTTAGAACAATTTGAAATCTTTTTTTTTTCCACCCAGAACTACCTAAGAATACCATGCAGGGAAGACTCAGCAAGGATTCAGAGACTTTTCCTTCCGCTTTACTATGATTGATATACAATATTGAGTCAGTTTATGATGTACAGTTGTTGATTTGAGACACTTCTGTACTGCAAAATAAGCACCACCATAGCTGTCTGACAACTGAATCCTGTCCCATAATTCCCTCTTCTGCATGTGTGGAGAAAATTTAGATCTACTCTCATAGCAACGCAGAGACTCTCTTTATGGTGAGCTGATAATTACTTCCTAAATTTCCAGCCTGGTGACAGCGCATGGCAGAAATAACATATAACTGGCACCAAATATTTTGTCTTTTTCCTCCCAGGAAAGAAACATTTAAATGTGTGTTTAAGACCCCTCTCCACCTTAATCATTCTCTGATCTTTAACGTTAGTGGATCCTAGTCAGCTCAGGACTGCTTGTAGAGATTGTTACAAAGTACTCAGGACTCTTCCCAGATCCACCATCTAGAGTGTAAGGCTGAGTCCAGGAATCTATTATGAACGAGCCGTACAGGGAGGCTTGTGCACAGCCGGGTGGGAATCCAGATCTGTGTTCCTGCTATGAAATGTGTGATCTGAAGATCAGCACCAACCATGTTATAAGTCTATTCCTGACCTTCTGTCTCTAAAAGGAGTGCAGGTGAAGGACATTCCTTCAGGTTCTTCAGGACCCCTTCCCATGTGCCATCTAGATGTGGTGTCAGAATGGTGCTGTCTGCTCAGGTGTGTGGTCTGATCAGTTCCCATGTGCTGGGGATTCAGGAGTCCTCATACTTCTTCTTCTGTAGCCAATTCTCTCATCTGTGGCCTCATCTGTTCTCAAGGCTTTGAAGCTTATTTATATAGTGTCACCACTTTCATCTATTTCTCCAGTCATCTCACCTAAACCCTAGACTAGTGACCCCAACTCAGTTGCCACTTTCCTAAACCAAATGCTGATGGCGATGCCTCCTCAAATATGTTCCTTCCAGACTCCCCTCATTTCCACTATAGGCACCCCACATGCTTACTTGCAAATCTCAAATTTTGCAGTCCTCCTTCACCCTTTTCTCATAACTCAGATTTAATCCATGAAGAAATGCTGTAAAATGCATTTTCAGAATAGATCAAGAATCCACTCACTCACCACTACCTTCCCTGCTCACACCCCAGACAAGCAGCAGCCTCCCCAGCCTGGACCCTGCACTGTTTCCCTCAGACTCCTCTGCGCCTCCCTCGCCCTTCACCTCCTGACTCTGCACAGCAGTCTGGCTAATGCCTCCAGAGAGCAGGCACAGGAGGTCCTCCTCTGTTCCTATCATCCTATGACTCCATAGCTTACTGAGACAAAATCAACCCCCTCTAACATCCTGGAGGCCCACAGGATCTGGCTGGACATGGAATCTCATCACAATTCCTTTTCCTTCAGCCCCAGCTGCCTCCTGGCTCTCCATTGAACACAGACACTCTCCTGCCCATGTGCATTTGCACTGGAGGCTCCTCTGCCTGTAGAGAACCTCCCCTAGACCTCCTTGTGGACATTCCTTCATGTCCTTCACATCTTTACTCAAAGGTCACCTTTTCAGTGAGGCCCACTGTCCACCCTAGTAACACAGCCACATTTCCTGTCCCAACACACTTGTACCCTGGGTCACCTTCTTCAGGGCACTTACCAACCTGTATGGGAAGCACTTCCTTTCTTACTAGGCTCATAGTCATGCTCTGCCCCTTCCTCCTAGAACACACTGCACATGATGGACAAGGTTTGTCTGGTGTTAGTGCACTGAGCTCACCCAGATGCAAAGAGTGTGTCATGTCTCTGTCACACAACAAATATCAGTTCAGCGAATGGTCAGTAAAGCGCTTCCCTATTCCAGAGAGAGTGTCTTTAGTGATGTGACCTCAGGCCACATACTGTCTCCTGGCAGTTACAGCACAACCTCCATTCGCACTGACCTCAGTGCCACCTGTATTTTACTCACAAAGGCTGATCTCCCTTCCCTCCCACACTGATCAGCCTGCACACCACACACAAGCCTCTTTATCTCTTCAGAAAGGAAGATCCTTCACTTCCAGGTCCTATATTCAACCTGCTGTGATTTTATTAGACTCTGGTTTCTAAATCCATGAGTTGAGATGGGAGCCAACAGTAGCCTTAGAAGATGTAAGGGCAGAAGAGGGGGCAGACTGCAGAGAAGAGAGAAATCCAGCAAGAATTAAGTCAAGATATGAAACTATTGGGTCCTTCCTCTTTGCAACTTCCATCACGTGGTTCCTTTCAAAGATGGAGAAATGTTGGAAAGAAGATACCAGCAAAATCTCTAGAAGGGCAAGAGCTGGCTGGCTCTGAAATTTCTCTCTTGACACTGCTGAGATCCTGTGTGCATGGATCCCTTGACTTGTGGGGACAATGACAGGCAAAGTGCCCCCTGCTGCTGTCAGAGATGGGGTCANGAAAGAAGATACCAGCAAAATCTCTAGAAGGGCAAGAGCTGGCTGGCTCTGAAATTTCTCTCTTGACACTGCTGAGATCCTGTGTGCATGGATCCCTTGACTTGTGGGGACAATGACAGGCAAAGTGCCCCCTGCTGCTGTCAGAGATGGGGTCACCTGGAGAAAAATGAGACCAGGACTCTAACATGAAAAGAACAGTCATTACACCAACAACAATAATAGCAATAACTAAATAAGCAAAATATGAACACATTCAAAAATGACAGGAGCTAAGGATTGGTTCAAGGCCTGATCCTAGACTAACTGTTTAAGAAACACACCCTGCCCATGGTGCTGGAGATACAAGACCCATGTGACTTCTAAGTCCATGATTGTAGGTCCTTGGTGGGACATGGATTTACTGAAGGGACAAGGACGACGGAATGGAGAAGAGGACCCAGTCCAGGAGTGACCCTGGGCGGTGCATGGGCAGTGCATGCATGCCCACCAGCCACTGATCACTGATNGAGATACAAGACCCATGTGACTTCTAAGTCCATGATTGTAGGTCCTTGGTGGGACATGGATTTACTGAAGGGACAAGGACGACGGAATGGAGAAGAGGACCCAGTCCAGGAGTGACCCTGGGCGGTGCATGGGCAGTGCATGCATGCCCACCAGCCACTGATCACTGATTGGGCACAGGCCCTGTCCACACTCAGCTCCTCACAGCCTCCTCCTGCTCTCCTGCAGCTGACTCAGCACAGCAAACCTGTGGATGGATCTGGAAGGTTCTCAGTGTTTCAGTTTATTTCCTCTTTCAAACTTTAGGAATCCTTATCTTTATTATCCAATCCCCCGTCATGGCATCAATTAGAAAAATCAAATTCATATATACAGATTTTATCTTCAGAAAGGAAATAAGACATCATTACTCGGTGCATATGAAGCAAAGACAGCAATGGAGACGGCCCAGCCCCGTCTCTGCTGGAGCAGGAGAGTGGATCAGGGAGGAGTACACAGGTCAGGGTGGAGAGGGGGCACAGTGGGCAGGGGTGACCAGTCTCCCTAACTCCTCACGTTATGCTAATAGGAGCACAGACACATTCAGATGCAGCTGCAGAAAGAGGGGTCCGGAGATCTGACATCATAAAGCAGGACCGAGCATCACTCAGTCCCCACAAGGCAGCTGTCTCACACTGTGAGAAAAAAGAATCAGGAAGCGGTTCAGGTCGGTCATGTAAGAGCTGACATTCTCCACAGCCCTCCACACGCTCACACGTCCCTCTCAAAGATCTCCACCACTCAGTGTGTCCCATCTGCCCCAATCCCCCTTCCAACCTAGACCCTCCAGGGTCTCACCTTTAGGAGCAATGAGAGGCACATCAGAGCCCTGGGCACTGTCACTGCCTGGGGGGGAACAAGACCAGAGCGTGGTCAGAACCAACAGGAGAGAAACAAGAGAAGGAGCTTTGAGGAGGGTGAGTCCCCCATGGCCTCCTGTCTGCATCCTCACAAGGGTCTCGGGAATCACCCCCTCCACACTTCCTTGCAGCCTGGGTATAGGTCTGTCCTTTTTCACCTGGGAGAAGAAAACATGTGAGAGGCCAGGGAGAACACTGAGGCATGAGACCCTACAGGAACCCCTAGTCCTGGACCCCACAGAACTTTCTGGAACTGTGGTCAAAACTCAGGATCAGGAACATAGAGAATGGAGATGTGTAAGGACTGGGCCACCTGCCCTCCTGGAGGTCCGTAGCAAGGACCTCCCTTCTGACCTTCAAGTGCTGGAAACCTGGTCCCCAACTGGAATTATGAAGATGAAAGATTTGTCTTTCATTTTCACACGTGGTTTAGAAAAGGAAAATGTTAGCATCAGCTCCAGACTCCACATGTGTGTGGAGGGTACTTTCCAGTAACGAGGCAGGTAAACCTCTACCTGGGCTTGAAACCCCGTGAGACAAGAAATCTTAGATCCCTTCCTCCCTTCCTTACCCGAGTGCTTCTTTCTCCAGATCACAGCTCCAGTCACCACAGCCACCATGAGGAGAACCAGACCAATATGATGCCCATGGTGAGGAAGGAGGGTTGAGGAGTTTCTGTGGAGGAAAGGGAAGNGTGCTTCTTCCTCCAGATCACAGCTCCAGCCACCACAGCCAGCACGAGGAGAACCAGGCCAACAATGATGCCCATGGTGAGGAAGGAGGGTTGAGGAGTTTCTGTGGAGGAAAGGGAAGGGGCCCTGACCTCAGCTTGAGTACTGACCTTGCTAAACTGAGTCCCAAAGTGCTGTTGCTTTATCTGAGAGGAAGCTCCAGCCCCACAGCCCTCCTTAGTCCATCTCAGGGTGAGGGGCTCCTGAAGCCCATCATGCTGCACATGGTAGGTATATCTCTGTTCCTTTCCAGAAGGCACCACCAGGGCCGCCCACTTCTGGAAGGTTCCATCCCGATGGCCTGGTCTCCATAAGCTCCATGTCCTCCGGCTGGTCCTCCCCATCACACTGCCAAGTCAGTGAGATCTCCTCAGGGTAGAAGCCCAGGGCCCAGCACCTCAGGGTGACCTCACGGTCAGAGATGGGGTGACAGGTCACATGTGCCTTTGGAGGGTCTGAGGAAGAATCAGAAAATTCACAGTTTGTGTTACTTCCATGGGTCACTGAAGCAGTATCATGTGAACATTCTGAGAAAGGACAGAAGTGAGTTTTTTCCCTCAGCTTTACTGACGTATACTTAAAACCTGTACACTTTTAAAGTGTACTACATGTTGCTTTGATATATATGGACACTGTGAAGGTAATTAATGTATTCATCAACTTATCTTATGTGTGTGTCTGTTTGACAGGGGTGATGAGAATGATTAAGATCAATTTTAAAGTATACAATACAGGATTATTATTATCTATAGTCACCAGGCTGTACATCAGATCCCCAGACATATTATGAACTTCTTTACCCTCTGAGCTATGGAACATTCAAAACCATGGTTTTGAAAAAAGCAGCACAAGAGCTAGATAACAGCCTCAAATCAGAGATCAGGGATGATCTACTTAGTCCTTGGAAATTTCTAGAATGAGAGACTAGGATAGGAGCTCTAAAAATGTGAGTGGGAGAATACAGACTAAAGGTCCTGAGTCTGGTGGAGGCTGAATGACTCAGAAAAGCTGGAGTCAGGGGATTCTCAGGGTGAGGACAGGGCTTGAGAGAGAAAGTCATGGATCACAAGATGGTGGCCAGGGTCAAAGGGCACCGCTGACCAGCTGTATCAGGATGGTTTGTTTCCTGCTTCTTCCTCAAAGACACTGGATTTCTTGATTGTCCTTCAGAGAAGTGGGGCCACTGGTGACTGTCTTGTACAGAGTATGAAAACCTGGGCGCATTCCTCCCTCTCCTGACAAGAACCCGGGGCGCTGTTCCCACAGGGACCCCACTTTCCTCTCCTCGTGGGAAGCCAGCTCCAGCCCGAGGGGAGAGCAGGGCGGCCCCGCGCCCCTCGTACCTGCGCGCAGCAGCGTGTCCTTCCCGGTCTCCAGGTGTCTGCGGAGCCACTCCACGCACCGGCCCCCCAGGTAGTTTCTGAATCTCTCCGCAGCACCTGCCGCCTCCCACTTGCGCTGGGAGATCTGAGCCGCCGTGTCCACTGCGGTCCAGGAGCGCAGGTCCTCGTTCAGGGCGAGGTAATCTCTGCCATCGTAGCCGAACTGACTGTACCCGCGGAGCAGGCGCCCGTCAGGCCCCACGTCGCAGCCGTGCATTCACTGGACGGTGTGAGACCCCGGAGAGGCCTTTCCCTACCGACCCCGTACTCACCCGCCCGGGTCTCGGTCAGGACCAGGACCCCCGAGAGGAACAGGAGAAGGGTTCGCGGCGCCATGACCCGCATCCTCTGGGTCTGGGGAGAAGCAGAGTCTGGCGGGTCGATGGAGAGTTTGTAACCGGGATCCGCGGAGACGCTGATCGGTTTCTCTAGAGATCGAAAACCCAGTGACAGTGAGACCTGGGGCCGCTCAGGAGTGTCCAAGCAGAAGGGCTTGGCACAGGTTGTGAGAGAGAAAGTGAAATTCGGGGAGAGGGGGAATCCCCAGCATGGAGCGTCCCAGCCCCAGACACCGCCCTTGACCCTGAGAACCGGAGAGGCTCGCCCTTCAGGCACCTGGGACTTTGTCCTGATCCCTCCTGTCCTGCTAGGTAGAATGTTCAAACTACCGAATAGTTGCACTCGTCTCACAAGCTAGCAAAGTAATGCTCAAAATTCTCCAAACCAGGCTTCAACAGTACGGAACCGTGAACTTTCAGATGTTCAAGCTGGATTTAGAAAAGCCAGAGGAGCCCGAGGTCAAATTACCAGCATCCACTGGATCATCGAAAAAGCAACAGAGTTCCAGAAAAACATCTACTTCTGCTTTATTGATTACATCAAAGCCTTTGATCATGTGGATTACAAAAATCTGTGGAAAATTCTTCAAGAGATGGGAATACCAGACGGCCTGACCTGCCTCCTGAGAAATCTGTATGCTGGTCAAGAAGTAACAGTTAGAACCGGACATGAAACAACAGACTGGTTCCAAATTGGGAAAGGAGTAGGTCAAGGCTGTTTATTATCACCCTGCTTATTTAATTTATATGCAGAGTGGATCATGCAAATTGGTGGGCTGGATGAAGCACAAGCTGGAATCAAGATATCCAGGAGAAATTTCAGTAACCTCAGATATGCAGATGACAGCACCCTAATGGCAGAAAATGAAGACTAAAGATCCTCTTGATGAAAGTGAAAGACGAGAGTCGAAAAGTTGGCTTAAAACTCAACATTCAGTAAACTAAGATCATGGCATCCCTCCCATCATGTCATGGCAAATAGATGGGGAAACAATGGAAACAGTGAAAGACTTTATTTTGGGGGCTCCAAAATCACTGCAGATGATGACAGCTGCCACGAAATTAAAAGACGCTTGCTTTTTGGAAGAAAATCTATGACCAACCCAGATAGCATATTGAAAAGAAACATTACTTTGCCAATAACAGTCCGTCTAGTCAAAGCTATGGTTTTTCCAGTAGTTATGTATGGATGTGAGAGTTGGACTACAAATAAAGCTGAGCGCTGAAGAATTGATGCTTTTGAAGTGTGGTGTTGGAAAAGACTCTTGAGAGACCCTTGGATTGCAAAGANCAGTGAAAGACTTTATTTTGGGGGCTCCAAAATCACTGCAGATGATGACAGCTGCCACGAAATTAAAAGATGCTTGCTTTTTGGAAGAAAATCTATGACCAACCCAGATAGCATATTGAAAAGAAATATTACTTTGCCAACAACAGTCCATCTAGTCAAAGCTATGCTTTTTCCAGTAGTTATATATGGATGTGAGAGTTGGACTACAAATAAAGCTGAGTGCTGAAGAATTGATGCTTTTGAAGTGTGGTGTTGGAAAAGACTCTTGAGAGACCCTTGGATTGCAAAGAGAACAAACCAGTCAATCTTAAAGCAAGTCAGTCTTGGATATTCATTGGAAGGACTGAAGCTGAAGCTCCAATAATTTGGCCACCTGATGTGAAGAACTGATTTATTAGAAAAGACCCTGGGCAAGATTGAAGGCAGAAGGAGAAGGGGATGACAGAGGACGAGATGGTTGGAGGGCATCACCAACTCAGTGGACATAAGTTTGAGCAAGTTTCAGGAGATGGTGATGGACAGGGAAGCCTGGTGTGCTGAAGTCCATGGGGTCACAAAGAGTTGGACACGACTGAGTGACTGAACTGAACTGAACTCCCCTCATGCACTGAGAACTCTTTGTCCCACTTTCTTCCCGAATCCTAGCTCTGGGGCTGTTTGTGATTTTGATTAAAATAACTACACAATCTTACAAATTAGTGAGGACCCCAAGGATAGTATTATGTGGCCACTTCTATGCATATTTTCCATACTATGAATAATACACTTTAAAGATTTTTGTTAGTTTCTTAGAATGATATTAATAACCCATGCATTTAATATGAATAACTTTTTTCCCAAAATAAACAGGGTAGTGAGAAGCACAGNCTTACAAATTAGTGAGGACCCCAAGGATAGTATTATGTGGCCACTTCTATGCATATTTTCCATACTATGAATAATACACTTTAAAGATTTTTGTTAGTTTCTTAGAATGATATTAATAACCCATGCATTTAATATGAATAACTTTTTTCCCAAAATAAACAGGGTAGTGAGAAGCACAGAGCTTTTTACATTTTTTTCAAGTATCTTTCTTGTCTCTTTCACTAGAAGACCACTGGATTTTCAGAAATCACTGCAGATGGTTATTGTAGCAATGAAATTAAAAGATGCTTACTCCTTGGAAGGAAAGTTATGACCAACCTAGACAGCATATTAAAAAGCAGAGACATTACTTTGCCAACAAAAGTCTGTCTGGTCAAGGCTATGGTTTTTCCAGTGGTCATGTATGGATGTGAGAGTTGGGCTATAAAGAAAGCTGAGTGCCGAAGAATTGATACTTTTGAACTGTGATGTTGGAGAAGACTCTTGAGTGTCCCTTGAACTGCAAGGAGATCCAACCAGTCGATCCTAAAGGAGATCAGTCCTGGGTGTTCATTGGAAGAACTGGTGCTAAAGCTGAAACTCCAATACTTTGGCCACCTGATGCGAAGTGTTGACTCATTGGAAAAGACCCTGATGCTGGGAAAGATTGAGGGCAGGAGGAAAAGGGGACAACAGAGGATGAGATGGTTAGATGGCATCATCTACTGGATGGACATGGGTTTGGGTGGACTCCGGGAGTTGGTAATGGACAGGGAGGCCTGGTGTGCCACAATTCATGGGGTCACAAAGAGTTGGACACAACTGAGCGACTGAACCGAACTATGAAAGTGAAAAAGCCCCCACATATGTAGGAGTAGTATTTTTTAATAATCTTTTTAGATAATTGTGGATGTTCATCTTGGATAGAAAACTAAAACTGTACAAACTGCAGTTTTTCAAAGCTTTTTTTCCACAATTTTGGCCACCTGATGTGAAGAACTGATTTATTAGAAAAGACCCAGTGATATTTTAAACAATATCACTGACAATTTTTTTCAGTTAGAGTAAAATCCATCAGCCTAATTTGCACAATGAGCATCTCTTGTACTAATATGAGATTTTTACAAAGTAATACATTGTTTCACTAAATTATGCAGATCTTTCCTCATCATTCATTCTTTCAAGTAACAGTCGTGTTCCATGAAAAAGAGGTTAGTTCAGCTCACACAGAGTTTTTCCGTGAGCCATAGGACTTTGAAATGTAGTAGAAGTGCTCAATGTGTACTTTCCATGTCATCACAGAAAATTCTTTTAAAATGTGTATTTAAGAATGATGATTAGGAAATGTAAGCATTCTTATTTATTTTAATTTTTAAATATCTTTTACTGAAGGATATGTGATTTACAGGGTTGATTTCTGCAGCAAAGTAGTTCACTTATGCACGTGTATATGTATGTTCTTTTCCACATGTCTTCCGTTTTGGTTTCTTAAGGACAGATAAGAATTTTGAATGTGTCATTCTGGATGTTTTAAAGCAAACCTGATTATTAGTTTTCTTTTTTCTGCAAGAAAGTTTTGGTGAAAATAATTACTAGTGCAGTTTGCTACCATAGTCTCCATTGCTGCTGCTGCTGCTAAGTTGCCTCAGTCATTTCTGACTCTGTGCAACCCCATAGATGGCAGCCCACCAGGCTCCGCTGTCCATGGGATTCTCCAGAAAGGAACACTGGAATGGGCTGCCATTTCCTTCTCCAATGCATGAAAGTGAAAAGTGAAAGTGTAAAGTAAAAGGGAAGTCGCTCAGTCATGTCCGACCCTTAGCGACCCCATGGACTGCAGCCTACCAGGTTCCTCCGTCCATGGGATTTTCCAGGCGAGNAGGAACACTGGAATGGGCTGCCATTTCCTTCTCCAATGCATGAAAGTGAAAAGTGAAAGTGTAAAGTAAAAGGGAAGTCGCTCAGTCATGTCCGACCCTTAGCGACCCCATGGACTGCAGCCTACCAGGTTCCTCCGTCCATGGGATTTTCCAGGCGAGAGTACTGGAGTGGGGTGCCCTTGCCTTCTCCGTAGTCTCCATTACTGCTAAGTTATACATCAAAGCACATGTCAACACAGTGAGAAGTCAAATAATATCTGAGTGATGCTAAGAAAGTAGCTTTCACCTCAGGGATCGCGCGAAAGGGTCTCAGTGACATCAAGGGTTCCACAGACCACACTCTGAGAACTGCTGCTCTGAATAAACCAGGGCATCTCCCATCTGATCCCTGCCTTTGCCTCCTCTTCATTTTGGAAAATGCTCTTACCTGAGCTGGACTCCCTGCCTCCCCAAACTTAACTGAGGGTCCTGCCCTGGGCTCCTCTAGGAGAGAACTCACTCCCTAGAAAGTGATGCCAGAGAGTGTCCTCAGTCTGGTAAGGGAGGTGGGGGGACAGGTGTTTCCCCTTTGGAACTGGGAACAGTTTGTACCTGAAGGTGCTAGACCCACTCATAACCTAGTTTGACCTTGTTACAAACCAGCTTAATATGTTGGAGAAGGCAATGGCAATCTACTCCAGTACTCTTGCCTAGAAAATCCCATTGACAGAGGAGCCTGGTAGGCTGCAGTCCACGGGGTCATGAAGAGTTGGACATGACTGAGTAATTTCATTTTCAATTTTCACTTCCATGCATTGGAGAAGGAAATGGCAACCCACTCCAGTGTTCTTGCCTGGAGAATCCCATGGACGGAGGAGCCTGGTGAGCTGCTGTCTATGGGGTTGCACAGAGTTGGACACGACTGAAGCGACTTAGCAGCAGCAGCAGCTTAATATGTATTCATATCCAAGACAGAAATCTGATAGTGTCTAAGAAAAATATTATTGGCCCTTTCACCTCACGTGGTCTAATGCACCTAAATTGAGGCCAACAAATCATGAATAGCAGTCCATTCCAACAGAACATCCTGTGGTGAAAGAATTTTCTGTCTGTGCTGTCCAGTTAAGTAGCCAGTAGCTACACGAGGCTATTTAACATCTTAAAGTGACTGTTGTGCTGAGCACTTATATAAATAGCAATATGTGGCTACTAGCTAGCATACCGGAGAAGGCAATGGCACCCCACTCCAGTACTCTTGCCTGGAGAATCCCAGGGACAGAGGAGCCTAGTGGGCTGCCGTCTGTGGGGTCACACAGAGCCAGAAACGACTGAAGGAACTTAGCAGCAGCAGCAGCAGCTAGCATACTGGTCAATGCA
>SJYA01008175.1:0-16858 GCA_006410615.1 Neotragus moschatus | reverse complement strand
TGCAGGCCCGGGCACGGTGAGGCCCCCAGCATCTCAGGAAGACGGTCCTGCCGACTTTCGACTTCCGTCTCTACGGAATGTGCAAATCGCCTGTGTTTGTTCTCCAACACCTGCCTTCTGCAGCTCACAGCTTTCATCCTTGAAGAGCTGCTGAGAAGAGCGTCTGAAAAATGCTAATACGGAGGAAACTCCCTACAGAGTTATAATGAAAAGCTTTACATAAATTGTGATATTTTACTAATGTCCCAGGTCTGGGAGGGCTTTATTAACTGCGGCTCAATCTCTTCGGCAGTTGCCACTGATCCACATTGCCGACTTCAATGAATTCAATTCATCAAACACGCATTGAGTGCCCACTAGGTGTCAGACACTGTTCCAGGCATGGGGGGAGCCTTCCTTCCACCAACAAATATTTACCCAGCACCCACTTGGTGGTAGCAGAGAAGGCAATGGCACCTCACTCCAGTACTCTTGCCTGGAAAGTCCCATGGACCGAGGAGCCTGATAGGCTGCAGTCCATGGGGTAGCAAAGAGTCGGATACAACTCAGCGAANCTGTTCCAGGCATGGGGGGAGCCTTCCTTCCACCAACAAATATTTACCCAGCACCCACTTGGTGGTAGCAGAGAAGGCAATGGCACCTCACTCCAGTACTCTTGCCTGGAAAGTCCCATGGACCGAGGAGCCTGATAGGCTGCAGTCCATGGGGTAGCAAAGAGTCGGATACGACTCAGCGAATTCACTTTCACTTTTCACTTTCCTGCATTGGAGAAGGCAATGGCAACCCACTCCAGTGTTCTTCCCTGGAGAATCCAGGGACGAGGAGCCTGGTGGGCTGCCATCTATAGGGTCGCACAGAGTCGGACACAATTGAAGAGACTTAGCAGCAGCAGCAGCAGCACTTGGTGGTAGACTCTGAACAGCAAAGGGGAGGAAAGCCAGACCTTGTAAGACAGAGAAGTAATTACTCAAAAACAGCGTGGTGGGGCTCTGAGCCGTGCACTCCAGAGGGCTTCCTGGAGGAAGAAACATCAGGCTGAATCCCAAGGAGAAGTGGGCCAAAGAGACGGGAAAGAGAGTGTTCCAGGCAGACAGACAAGGGCTGGAAGGGATGAAGCCTCACAACCTGTCCAGAGAATCGCAGAATCAGGGTAGCACAATCGCTCTTCCTGAAAGCACCCAAATCTCCAGGAACACACCCCAAACTGCAACCAGGTTCCCTGGGTGGGAGATACAGCACCCTACCCACACTAGATGGACACTGCCCTCCCACTGTTAGCCCCTTCAGGTCTAACCTTAATGCCAAACCCAGACAGCAAAGGACTGACTGACCAATGGGGTCAACACAGAAGGCCATGGCCCAGGACAACACAGGGAGCCCGGGGAACCCAGAGGAGAGAAGGGAAGGCTTCCTGGAGGAGGCGGTGCCTGGGCTGGGTGGCGGCCACCCCAGTCAAGAAGGGCTGATGCCCACAACCCTGCCGTGGACTGAGCTGTGCCCTTGCCCTCCACAAGTTCATATGATGAAGACCTAACCCGCGACCTGACTGTAAGAGATTGTTGTTGCTGTTGAGTGGCTAAGTCGTGTCTGACTCTGTGCAACCCTACGGACTGTAGCCCACCAGGTTCCTCAGTCCATGGGACTTCCCAGACAGACGCACTGGAGTGGGTTTCCATTTCCTTGTCCAGGTAACAAAGGTTAAATGAAGCTACTAGGGTGGGACCCTAAACCAGTAGGAGTGTGCCCTATAAGCAGGGCTCCCGAACCTCCGGGGTCCAACGCCTGATGATCTGAGGTGAGGCTGATGTCAGAGTAAATAGAAACAAAGTGCTCGATAAACACAGTGCATTTGGCTCATCCGAAACCACCCCCACCCGGGTCCGTGGAAAAACTGTCTTCCGCGAAGCTGGTCCCTGGTGCCAAAAGGGTTGGGGACCACCACTCAGAGAAAGAGGTCTCTCTCCACCACATGACCACACAAGGCGACAGGCGTCTGCCGGTCAGGACGAGACCCTCACCAGCCCTGGAGTCAGCCGCACCTCAGCCTTGGAGTCCAGTCTCCAGAACTGTGAGAAGGAACTGTCTCTGTTGAGTCCAGCCCTGATCATAGCAGCGCGAGCAGATTGAGGCAGAACCCCCCCCCAACCCCCTCTGGGTCTCCAGGGCCCCCCAACACAAAAGCGGCCTCGCAAGCGAGGGGGCCCCGAGGCCAGCCCCCGGCCCCGGGCAGAAGGTTCACGTTCTCACGGTCCAGCCAGCCTCGTCCTTCAGGTGCCTGTCCGAGAGCACGGGTGACGATTCTGGCTAGTTCATGGAGCTTTTCCGCGGATCAGCTCGTTAATCAATGTACCGCACTTCTGAATTTGCAAGCGGCGCATCGGAGCCCCAGGGACACGGATCTGAAATCACGAGATGCAGCCCAGCAGCAGGAATGGGTTTTCATAAAGGCCCCCTGCCTTCCCGGGCTGGGCTGCTTCTCTGCCCGCATGTCCAGAGCCACTGAACAAAGCCATCAGGAAGGGCTGGGGGTGGGGGTGGGATCTGAGCCGGCTTCCAACGGACAGGTTAATGCTCTCCTCCAAACAAGGCACCACTTTCAAAACAGCACAAGTGGCCTTACCTTCAAAGCAAAAAACCACCTTACATAAATCAACTGTGTCCTTCGCTCTTTAATCTCCTAAGACTGGAGGCCCCCCTCTGCCTGCCACGCCACCAATCAATACTCTGAATTCGTAAGAAGCTGTTTTTTTTTTCTTTCAGTCAAGTGTCAGAGACAGTCAATACTGGTATTGTAGTGCCTTTCTTTAAAAAAAAAAAAAAAAAAAAGACAAATAATCTATCAGATGAACTCTAACCCTGTAAAATTAGACTTCTTGCCCAGAGGCTGGCGGGAAGAAGCAGGTGTCCCGGCCTGCGTGCTCCTCCCCTGGACCCCGGGGACGAACATCGGGGCCTTCCCACAGAGAAGGGAAACCTGGAGACCCCAGGCCTGCCCTCAGGGAGGGTGCTGATCAAGCTAACACAGAGGGCTGAGACCAGGGAGCACAGGCAGCTTGAGACCCAGAGGACCACGGAATGCTTCCTGGAGGAGGGGGCCTCCAGGCTGGCTGCAGCCTCTGCAAGCAAGAAGGGCTCGCGCCAAGGCCTCCTGACTGACTCCTGTCTCTGCCCACACTGACTGTTCCCTCCTCCATCAGAGGCCTCGGCAGCACCACGCTCACCCTCCCACAGCTTCCCCCGACTTGCCCAGAAACTCTCACCACCTTTCGTGGCTCCAGGGGCCTGAGATGCCCAGTTTCCCGGTCTGGGACGTAAGCTCCACCCCTCCTCTCAAGTCTGCCTCAGTTAGTATCTGCTGTGTCAGCCTACTCCACTCTGGTTAACTGAAGCCCGTGAGCACGCAAAGATCTGAGTTTCAGCCCCAACTCCGGACCTCTGTGCCCGTGAGCAAAGCTCTCTCTCAGCCTCTCTGCTTCAGTTCAGCAGCTGGCCTGGGACCAACGGCGGCCCCGCCCCCGCTTCTGGCCCTGGAACCAGCCCAGTTCTAGGCCAGGCCAGCCTGCCTCTGCTGTCCTGCCCGGCCCTGCAGCCCTGCAAGAGGAGACAGGAAAACTGGCCTGGGAGACGCTGCATCTCAGACCTCAGGCCTCTCCAGGACTCCCTCCCTTCTCACGCAACCCCATTCTCTCTGTTCCCTGTAGTGCCCGTCTTCCTGGCCAGGCTTGAGTGGGCAGCTGCCTCCCTGGGCCCCCCTGCCCCGGGCACAGGCTGCTTCCACCACTGCCCTGCCCTGGCTCTCTCCCGCAGCATCTCCTGTCCATCTGAGTGCCTCCCAGAAGGCAGGGCCATGCTGCCCCCGCCCCACCCATCACACAGGAGCAGGCTCAGGGTCAGAGCCGTGCAGTGAGAATAAGCACAGGCTTGGGGTCCCCGCTGGTGACTCTAGGAAATCATTTATAGGCTCCCGGGGTGGGGGAGGGGTGCAGAGGATGGGTGGACAGTAACTCCTGGCCCGGAGGGGACCAGGAGGATGGACCAAAGACAGCAGGGGGGCAGCTGGCCCTCAGCACCCATAGGAGGGCGCCCGCTCGCCACGATGGCTAACAGTGGGCCTGGCCAGCACTAGGGCGTCCAGGTCTGGATCCTGGGAGCTGGCCTGAGCCCCCAGGCTCA
This sequence comes from Neotragus moschatus, assembly GCA_006410615.1. Taxonomy (NCBI): domain Eukaryota; kingdom Metazoa; phylum Chordata; class Mammalia; order Artiodactyla; family Bovidae; genus Neotragus; species Neotragus moschatus. Next base: position 12,685 of record SJYA01008175.1, on the reverse strand, counting down.
TCAGGACTGCCCTGCACATCGGAGAAGCCCACCAGCTCATCAGGGGAATCTCTAATTTGCTGTCAGCTTCGCTTTAATAGCCAGCGGCCCACGTGCTCCCGGGCCCCCTGGGACGCCAAAGCCTGAGCCAGCCCGGAAAGGATTTGACATGGGTTGGGAAGGCTCTACAAGGCTCTGGTGACCTTTGTCTCCCCAACAGGAAGAAGGAAGGGCTGAGCCCCCAGGCGAATGCCCCTTGCCCTGTCAGCCCTCCTGGGCTTCCCCATGGATGACCTGGCTCGGTCATCGGTGGGACCTGGCCAGCAGGCTGCAGAGCGCACAGGAAGCCCGGGGAGCCATGGCTCAGAGCCTCAGCTCCCAGCAGCCAGGTCCCTGGGGGGGACAATGGCTCTCAACAGAAAATTCAAATCAGTCCCCCACTCCAGCCAGGCCCCTGCAGTGTGGGGTTGCTGCGAGGGTGTGAGACAGCAGGCAGGTGTGGTAGGCTGAGCAATTTCCCCCACCGATGTGTCAGCTTCCTCACACCCAGATCCCGTGACACGAGCCCACTTGACAAAGGGTCTTTGCAGGTGTTGAGATGTTAGTGAAGAATGTCGAGGTATGAGCACCCTGGATGATCCAGCTGGGCCCTGAGCCCAGTGACATGTGTTGTTAGGAGGGCACGGTCCTGCCCCCTTCCTGCAGCTGTTCACAGGCCACCCTGGCACGACTCCACAAGAAGCCGTTTCACTTTGAGATGGCTCACCATTGCCCCGGTTCTCCGCAGCTCAGAGCAAGCAATCCCCACTCTGGGGCCCCCATCAGGGCTGCCAGGGAAGGAGCCTGCAAAATCTGGTCCCTGGAGGCCAAAGGAATGAGTCCACATCATAAAGGATGCCCTCGCTTCCTTGGCTCAAGTCCTTTGTGGCTCCCCAGTCTCAGCAGAAAGAGCTCCCACGTCCCTGCCCCACCCCCTCTCCCACCTCCCTCAGCCGCGACTCCCCACCCTGGGTGTTCCAGCCAGACTGAGCTCACCGCAGCTCCCGAGTACGCCTGCCCTGCACTTGCTGGAAATTGTTGGTGAGAAAGGTGGATACAAGTCACCCACTCGAGCCCCTGAGCTTCAAAACTTGCCTAGACCTAGTGTCAGCCCACAGGGTGGGCACTGCAGAAGGAAGGAAGCGCCCTGTGCACCTCCAGGCAACGGTCTGACAAAGCGACCCTAGAGTAGGGAGGCCCGAGAGACACCCCATCCGGATCGTCACTCCAGCCCCTCCACCGGCACCCTGAGCCTGTGCACCGTGACTTCAAAGTGCCCTCCACTCACCCATCCAGTCACTGCGTTCATTCATCCATCCATGAATGAATTCATCATGCTCTTCATCCCTTCATCCCTTCATTCCCCGCGCCCTCCATTCATCCATCGTGGTCTGAACGTTTGTGCCTCACCCGCCTCAAATTCACATGTTAAAATCTAATCCCCAGTGTAATGATGTTAAGAGCAGGGACCTTGGGTCATGAGGATGGAGCCTTCACAAGTCGTGTTAGGGTCCTTATAAGAGGCTACGAGACAGCCAGCTCCCCCCTTTTCTCACCAGGCGAGGATACAAGGAGAGGGAGCTGTCTGCAGCCCAGAAGAGGGTTCCCACCAGAAATGGGCCATGCCGAAGCCATGTGTGTCTCGAAGCCTCCACAGCTGTAAGGTTCTGGTGATGTGAAGCCACCATGTCTCATATCTTGTTATGCAGCCTGAACAGATGAACACAGCGCCTCCCCTTCACTCAGCACAGACTCGATTCACTCACTCAACATGAGAACATGCGCTAAGTGCCAGCGGTTTGTCCCACCTCCCCACCCAGCCAGCACCCACTCTCTGCTCCCTGTTACAGCAAACCCACAGGAGCACTGTCTCCACCGTTTGTTCACCTCCTCACGTCACCTTCTCTCCCACCCTCTCCCATCAGGTGCTTAGACTCACACTCCTTGTAGCCCACAGCTGCCTTATATCTTCTCATCCCTGTTCTTGCTCATTATCTGTCCTCCCCTCTACCTTGTCTGACTCATCACAGTGCCTAGAATGGTAGCATACAGTGGCTACTCCACCTTCTAAATGAATGAGTGAGTGAATGAATGAGGGAGCGAGTGAATGAATGAATGAGGGAATGACAGAGTGATTGAATGAGTGAGGGAGTAAATGAGTGAGGGATAGAGTAAACAAGTGAGTGAACAAATGAATAAGTGAGGGACTGAAAGAATGAGCAAGTGACTGAATGAGTGAGGTGTGAATGACTGACTGAAGGGTGAATGACTGACTGAGGAATAAATGACTGAGGGGGGGAGTGAATGACTGAGGGGGTGAATAACTGACTGAGGGGGTGAATGACTGACTGAGGGGGTGAATGACTGACTGAGGGAATGAATGACTGAGGAGTGAATGACTGACTGAGAGGGTGAATGACTGACTGAGGAGTGAATGACTGAGGGAGTGAACGACTGACTGAGGAGTGAACAACTGACTGAGGAGTGAACGACTGACTGAAGAAGTGAATGACTGACTGAGGGGGTGAATGAATGACTGAGGGGGTGAACGACTGACTGAGCGGGTGAACGACTGACTGAGAGGGTGAATGACTGAGGAAGTGAATGACTGACTGAGGGAGTGAACCACTGACTGAGGGATTGAACAACCCACTGAGGGGGTGAACAACTGACTGAGGGAGTGAATGACTGACTGAGGGAATGAATAACTGAGGAGTGAATGACTGACTGAGGGGGTGAATGACTGACTGAGGGGGTAAATAACTGACTGAGTGGGTGAATGACTGACTGAGGAGTGAATGACTGACTGAGGGAGTGAACGACTGACTGAGGGAGCGAACAACTGACTGAGGGATTGAACAACCCACTGAGGAGGTGAACAACTGACTGAGGGAGTGAACGACTGACTGAGGGATTGAACAACCCACTGAGGGGGTGAACAACCGACTGAGGAAGTGAATGACTAACTGAGGAGTGAATGACTGACTGAGGGGGTGAATGACTGACTGAGGAAGTAAATGACTGACTGAGGGAGTGAACAACTGACTGAGGGATTGAACAGCCCACTGAGGGGGTGAACAACCGACTAAGGGAGTGAATGACTGACTGAGGGAGTGAATGACTGACTGAGGGCATGACTGATTGAGTGAGGGAGTGACTGACTGACTGAGGGAGTGAATGACAGTTGAGGGCGTGAATGAACGAATGGCAGAACCCGCGCCTCAGTGACGGCTCCTCACCTTCCCTTTCCATCACAGATGTCTGTGCCCTCCCTTCTCAGGCCCAGCAGGGACAGGAGCTGAGAGTGGTGCGTGTTGACAGAGGCCCCGCCTGCCACGACTCCAGAGGCTGGGAACTGAGGCCTCATGACAGACCCACCTGGGTGTGAACCCAACTCCGCTGGCCACTGAGTAAGCCTGGAAGTGAGGTCATTTCATTTCTCTCCATCTTGGTTCCCTCACACACATGCTGAGGACCCAAGCACATCCAATCTGGGGGCCTAAAGCCCTGACATGACTGGCTCCGCCCACGAACCTCTGCCCTTAACCCCCAGCTCTTGCTAGGCTCACCACGTAATTAGTGGAGGAGCTAAGAACAGGTCCCGCGATCTAGGCCGCTTTTGTGTCCTTGTAATATGCAACCACGTCCTCGTTAAGTTAGAATAGTAAATGGCACCAAACAGTCCAATAATACAAACTGAATTCATTTATACATTGCAATCCCAAGTCCCTTGCTGTCAGAATTAACAAGGCGCACGGCTTATGCGCTCAAACCTTGATATTTTTTCCCAAATGTCATTGCATGATCTACTTTTTAAAGGGGTGGAGGGGCACATCCTGTTTCATAAACATGTCCACTGTCCTGACAAAGCTCTAAGCCCTCCAGAAAGTGCTTGAATCATTGTATGTTGACATTTAAACGTGCATCGGGAGGCAAGGGACCCCCCAGGCCAGACACGGATGCAGTAGCAACCTGCGGTGATGACATCACCCTGTCAGAAACATCAGCCTTCATCTCTGGGCCGTCGGCAAGGCCTGGGCGCGGGGCCAGGAAGGTGGTCTGGGCTGAGTAACATGGGAAGAATTGGGTAGTGAAACTAGACTCTGGTGAGAGCGGGTACAGAGCAAAAGTGGGGCCGGCTCGGGTTTCCTTCCTGACCAAGCCCCTGGGCAGAGGGGCTGTCCCAGGTGCCAGCAAAGAAGGCACTGTCAGAGCTGGAATGTGTTTGTGAGGCCTGGAGCAAACGCAGCCACTGAGGCACAATGAGTACTTGAAAATGAAGATTCTCTGCATGGATTTCTGGCTGAAAAAAGAATAAAAAGATGCTCCAGTCCCCATCGGTGGACAGCAATGAACCTCGGAGGCCACGGCCTTTTCAGCACATGAGGATTCACGCCAAAAGGGAGAGGACAAGAGGAGGGAAGAACCAACATAATCACTCCCAACAGAACAGCCCACCAGGGACCTGCCAGGCTGCAGCACCGTCTGGACATACTGCCCACACAGATGTCTCAGTGGAGGCCTGAAAACTCTCCAGGTCTATGAGAACTGGTTGTCACGAAATGAACGTACCCAGCACAGGTCTGTGAGAAAGGGAGGATGGAAAGGTCTAGAACATGAGCAAGATGACCGGACCCAGGAGAAACCCAGAGGCCGGAAAGACTCTGAGAAAGCGCTTGTGCTCAGAGGCCAAGGGGAAGAGGGGCTGAGGAGGGAGGCAGGAAAAGAGGGAGACATGGGCTCCCAGCAGGCAGCCCACGGATTCAGACCTTCAGGAGTTAAACGAGGCCTCGAGCCCAGCCAAGGGGACGACAGAAGAATTAGAGAGGTTTGCAAACATGTCAGGCAGCACTCGGCTGACAAGCAGACACAGGCGAAGCGGTCCACCCGAAAGATAATGATTTCTCGCGAAACAGCAGTCCCATCTCAAGAGCAGGGCGCTGGCTGTCACAGACGTGACCCCTGTGTTCCACTTCCATCAGTGAGACTGACAAGTAAGAATAGTTTGTGCACTGTGTAGAACGTGGGAGGAAGCACAGCCCTGACTGTCCTCGGCGGGTTCACCAGGACTGCGCTGTGAGTCTGTAATTCGAGGACATTCTGGGTGGGGCACGGTTCCACAAGAGACTTGATGTATGGTGTGGAAGGGCCGTCCTGTTTTCACGGAGCTAATGACGGGCTCGCCCCAGGCTCTTTGGGAGACAGAAGGAAGGGCCTCCATTATTCGGTCTCCAGTTAATTCATCAAAGCCTGCTGCACCCCAGCGAGGGACCCTTCGTGAGCACTTCCCAGGTACCAGGCCCTGGGTGAGCACTGTCCTTGGGTTAAATCCTCTCTTTCTTGCTACAGTGGGTCATGATCAGTACCAGCCATCTCTGCATTTTACAAAAGGGGAAGCTGAGGCCCCAAGAGGTTAAGTGACTTTGTCAAGTTGGACTGGATCACAGCACCTGCCCTCCTAACACACCCCAGTCCACTTTCACCTGCTTTGCTTCATCAAATCAGATCCAGACATCCCACCAAACACTGGCCCTTCCAGAATTACAAGCAAGGTTTCCTCCTACTTAGGACAAAAGAGGGGCCATGCATGAAAGATGAAGGTGTTATCCTGCTTTAAGAAGGAAAAGAGAGAAAGTCCCCTAATGCCTGTTCGGCCACAGTTTAAGTACGAATAAAGACAAGCTTTCACACAAATTCTGAAAATGCAACCACAGTTCCAAAACCCAATTCATCCATCTTCACCTCTTGAGAATGCTGTTGTTTTTTAAAACGTGTATATCATATATGAGACGAATAGCCAGTCCAGGCTTGATGCATGATACTGGATGCTTGGTGCTGGTGCACTGAGACGACCCAGAGGGATGGTATGGGCAGGGAGGAGGGGGGGAGGGAGGAGGAGGGGAGGGAGAGAGGTTCAGGATGGGGAATACGTGTATACCTGTGGCGGATTCATGTCGATGTATGGCAGAACCAATACAATACTGTAAAGTAATTAACTTCCGATTAAAATAAATAAATTTATATTTAAAAAAAAAGTTTTAGCACCAATTTCCCACAGTGGTGAAGAACCCACCTGCAGTGCAGGAGACGCAGGTCTGTTAGCTGGGTTGGNGATGTATGGCAGAACCAATACAATACTGTAAAGTAATTAACTTCCAATTAAAATAAATAAATTTATATTTAAAAAAAAAGTTTTAGCACCAATTTCCCACAGTGGTGAAGAACCCACCTGCAGTGCAGGAGACGCAGGTCTGTTCGCTGGGTTGGGAAGATCCCCTGGAGGGGAGCATGGCAACCCACTCCAGTATTCTTGCCTGGAGAATCCCATGGACAGAGACGCCTAGCAGGGTACAGTCCATGGGTTGCAAAGAGTTGGACACAACTAAGCGACTGAGCACGCACACACAGCACCGTTGTCCCCCTCCCTAAAGGGGCACAGAAATAAAGTGACTTCTTGCACATGGAATCGCTGTGGGTGGAGTTCTGTGGGTGCCTGATATGAAACTGGCGGGAGGCGTGGCTGGGAGTGTCAACTGCTCCCCCACCCCCGAGTTCTGACTTCTCAGTATGAGTGACACTCCCCAAAAAGGAGGCAAGAGGCCTGCATTCCAGATAATCTCCAGACCTGCAAGCCCCATAGCTGTCAGAGGCTGCGGCAGATGGCCATTTGATCTGAATGCAGCCAGTTGTCAGGAAGAAAGTTTTGAGATTCAAAGATTAAGAGCAGCTGAGAATCTAGGTGTAACAACAGTGTCTCCTCGGCAGTGATCACACTTTGGAGCTGAAAGTTGCAGAAACGCAACACAAGGGGCTGTGTGCAAATTTGAGAGGTGGACCATAAAGAAGGTCAAATGCCAAAGAAAGGATGCTTTCAAATTGTGGGACTGGAGAAGCAAGGAGTTCCAGCCAGTCCATCCTAAAGGAAATCAGTCCTGAATATTCAGTGGAAGGACTGATGCTGAAGCCGAAGCGCCAATACTTTGGCCACCTGATGCGAAGAGCTGACTCACTGGAAAAGACCCTGATGCTGGGAAAGCCTGAAGGCAAACGGAGAAGGGGAAAGATGGTTAGCTGGCATCACTGACTCCATGGACACGAATTTGAGCAAACTCAAGGAGACAGCAGAGGACAGAGGAGCCTGGCGTGCTGCCGTCCGCGGGGTCGCAAAGAGCCGGACACGACTGAGTGGCTGAACAACAGCAACGACGAGATGGGGCACTAACTGGGCAGGAGGCAAGGAGGGGGAGGGCAATCCAGAAAGAGACACTTGTAAACCAAGTTTTATTTTGGGCCTGTCCTGCTAGCTATAAATACAAACGTTACCCACGACAGGTTGTCGAGCATATAGAATGCTCCCTTCGTCCCCATCTCCAAATGCAGCATATCTGTATCCCTGGAAACAGGCTCCCTCTGCATCTCCTGAACCTCTCCTGGTGAGTCTCCCTGTGGTGCAAGGCTGGACAGCTACCGCCTACGTCTCTGATACCACATGGAGTGAATGCCTTCACCACCCTTGACAATGCAGGGACCGGTGCACTTCAACTAGTTGTCCTGGTTTCTGGTAGAGCCGCCCTGGCAAACTGGGATTGGGAACAAAGTCACCACACCGCATTTTGATCGATTGTAGGTAATAGCTGAATGAAACCGACCATTGCGTTCTCTGTAAGGACATGGGATCACCCCAACAGCCGTGGGTATCGCTGCTCGCTTCAGGAAAGCTCTCCTGAGCAATGGGTCTACATGCATCTGTTCCAGTTTCTCTCTTGACTCCAGCTGCTAGGAAGCTCAGAGCCAAATCTGTGACCCACCTTTAGCAACACAGAAGTATTTTATGAGCTGAACCTGTCCCTAGCTCCACCCTTTTCCTCTCCTTTTTTCCTCACTTAGTTTATTTTCATGTTACTTTCACATCTTCGGGTCTTCCCTGGTGGCTCAGTGGTAAAGAATTCTCCGGCAATGCAGGAGACGCACATTCGATCCCTGGGTCGGAAGATCCCCTAGAGGAAGACATGGTTACCCACTCCAGTATTCTCGTGGACTGAGGAGCCTGGTGGGCTCCACAGTCCATGAGCTTGCAAAAGAGTCAGACACAACTTAGTGACTAAACAGCAACAACAGAGCCATCTCAATTCCTCTTTTTGAAAAACGACCAAGAAATAGAGAGAGAGAGAGAAGGTACATTAGTAAACAAAAGACTTCAAAAATACATTTCAAGGACTCCCTTGCAGCTAGGCTCACAGCCAGAATGTCAGTTCTTGGCAGCACTTCAGCAAACCTTAAACCAGGGGCTGGGCTAGGTGGGGAGGGAGGGTCTGCTTTGCAGGAGTGGGTGGGTGGTGGCTAGTACGAGTGGCTCCATAGATGGACTTGCCCTCTGCTGGCTTCCTGACCTCGGACCAGGCAGCAGGTTTTCTAGAAGCTTAATCGTGGAGATTCGAGCTTTGAGGGGCTCTTCAAGCCTTTCCAAGCATCTTGAAAGCAGGTAATCCTGGTGTTAGATCTCCTTTCAAGGAGCCAGACAGGAGGGTCTCTTTCTCTGCAACTTCATCACAACGGATCCATTCTGTGAGCAAAGAGGACCCTTTGGTGGTGATGAAGGCTCAATGCCCGGCTGTTCTCAGCTCTAACACCCATCCCTGGTGGGAGGGCTGCCCCGGCAACACAAACGCCAGTCTGCACATCAGAGACACTCCATAACACCCGTCCCCGAATCTACAAACAGCTGCACTCTGAACCTCTACCATCACCAACCTGGCACCATGCCCCATTTCAAACATGATCCGACAGACCAGACCCACGGAAAGGAAGGGCTCAGAGGAGCGTGCATGGTTGCAGCCTCCTGGAAACGTGGATGACTCGCTTGGGGCATCACAATAGCCCTGACTCACTCCAGTATTCTTGCCTGGAGAATCCCCATGGGCAGAAGAGTGCGGCGGGCTAGAGTCCAAGGGGTCGCAAAGAGTCAGACACGACCGAGTGACTAACCCTCTGGCTTTCCCTAGTTGCCGCTCTCTCTCTTTATAAACAAATACAAAGCCAGCGTGACATCTGAGGAGCTGATGAGTATGGAGAGTCTGCCGCCTTCAGGGAAGTGACTCCCACCAGATAAATATCAGCATCAACAAAGCACAGAAACCCCAGAGCACTCCAGGGAGGGAAGGCTGCAGCTCTCCACCCAGCCCGGGATACAGCAGGGGATTGCTGAGGATGGAGGTGGGTGCCCAGGAGTGCCCGGCTGGGAGATAGGCTCTCCCGCTTCTGCACACCCTTCAGTGGGTTGCTGAGCCTTGCCAGTCCCAGTTTTTGAGCCCATCACGCAGGCATAAGGACAAGGTGACCCCCTACAAGGGTGAGGAACCAAGGAGCCACCCCAAGGTGTCCAAAGAGGCTTCAGGGACCAGGTGCAGCCTCTCACAGCCCTGCTCCACAAACTCTACAGAGCTAGAAAGCCAGGCTCAGCTCTCAGCCATCTTGAGGGGCAGACAGACCCTCCAGGGCACAGACAAGTGCAGCTGGGCCCCGGAGGACCCACCACACCACGGCTCTGCAGGAAGGAACTGGTGGGGGCACAGGCTGGCGCAGAGTGTCCCAGGACCTGGCCCAGAGGATGAGCTGCCATGGGGATGAGCTACCCCATGAGCCCAGGTAGGTGGCCACCCCGCCAAGATGCTGGCTGGCATCAACCCAGGAAGGGGCCCTGATTGAGTTTTAGGGCTCGGTCGGCACCTCTACCAAAGTGCGGTGCCCAGGGGAGGTGAGAACTCGGAGGCTGCAGGGGCAGGATGGTGCCTGCACCACCTTCAACTGGGGCGACCCTTGTCAAGCCCTCAGTACTCCCCAACCAGTAAAGCGGGGTTGGGTGTCTCTCCCAGAGGCCACCGTGAGAACACATGTGGCCTTGGACATGAGAACAGGCTCACAAAGTGCTTAGCACATCCAGGCAGTTTCAGAAGCAGCCCTGGAACCCAGGGTCAGGCTGCCAGCAGCATTTCCTGCCCCCTGACTTGTACACCCCAGCCTCTGTCTTCTCACCTGTGAAATGGGGAGGACCCTAGAACCAAGGAAGGTGAGCGCACAGACAGGCCCGCGGGGTCTTCACGGACACACACTTTGCTCACCACACAAGTTCGGTCTGGCCCCAGATCCAAGAGCAATCTTCTGCAGAAAAGGAACTCCCAAAGCAAACTCCACTCTGGGAGGGGATGTATTCACGATGTTGGAAGGCCGAGAGGATCGCGGGTTGGAAAAGGGGGCTGGAGGGCCCAACAGCCCGGGACCTGACTCTGGGCACAGCCCAGCCCAGCCCCTTGGCCTTGTACCCTGGGCAGTGGGGGCTCCCGCCTGGGGGAACACATGAGCAGATGGGGACTTCTTTCCTTCCAGAAGCTCTCCTGAGAGTTTCGTGGGGCAGGGGGTAGAGTCTGGAGCCCAGGCAGCGACTCATGTCTCTAATTTAATCCAACTATCTCTCCTTCTGACCTTCAAGCAAATCAACAGATTTGCAGATGAATAAGGAGACCTCCATTTGCCCCAGGAACTTCCAAACCCAGAGGGCACGGCAGGGCCTCAAAGCCCCGCGTTCTCCCGGGACTCCCGGCTCCCTTTGCAGGGCTGTTTTTCTTGTCTTCCTCACGTCAAACCTGTCTGCCTTCGTTCAGCAGGTGGGGCTGCACCCACGGTCTGCAGACGTGGGGGCCGTGCAGAAGCCATCAGCCGGTGACAGCGTGCCTGCAGCCTGGCTTTGCGAGCGGAGCTGGAGGACTTCTCCTCCACAGACTCTTCGCACCTCAGAAAATCTGCCCCCGCCCCGGCCCCTCTTCGCCTCCGCTTTCCTCCCCAACCCTTTCTGCCTCAACCCCCTACCTCCACCTCCTTCTCACCACAGCCAAGTTTAAGCTGAGCTTCTGGAAACTCATTTTAAACTTCGCTGCTGGAGTGAGTGAGTGATAGTCGCTCAGTTGGGTCCAACTCTTTGCGACCCCACAGACTGTAGCCCACCAGGCTCCTCTGTCCATGGAATTTTCCAGGCAAGAATACTGGAGTGGGTTGCCATTTCCTTCTCCAGGGGATCTTCCTGACCCAGGAATCAAGCACGTGTCTCCTGCACTGCAGGCAGATTCTTTACCATCTGAGTCACCAGGCAAGGCTACTATTAGGAGACATTTCTAAGTATAAAGACAGGTCAGCTTAAAAAGCATCAGCAGATACAGCCTTGACTTTATCTTATAATCTGTAGGCAACACACTAGAATATGTAATGAATCCATACACCTTTCCCAAAGGCATGCTTAAGACAGAAGCAGCGATAACGTTATAAATGACAATCGTCAATCAGATGGAATAATTTCTCTCTCAAAGAGATGGGGGACTGAGCGAGTGGTCAGGAAGGAAATACAATGTGCTTTTAACTTTGTACAAAAAATCATGTTCAGTTCCATGTTGCCAAACACAGTTCTGTTTCTGCCAAATAAATCCTGTACTTTAAATTGCTGTCCCTGGTGGCTCAGATGATGAAGAATCCACCTTGCAGCGCAGGAGATGCGAGAGACATGGGTTCAATGCATGAGTCAGGAAGATCCCCTGGAGAAGGAAATGGCAACCCACAGCAGTATTCTTGCCTGGGGAATTGGATAGACAGAGGAGCCTGGCGGGTACAGTCTTCAGCGTCTCAAGGAGTCAGACACAACTGAAGTGGCTGAGCCCATACAGCACATCTCAGTGGCATCCTAGAAAATTCTCCACACTGCCCAGCAAACTGGGGCTTGCCTCTGGGAGCTCCAGAGGCTACGAGAGTGTCCAGTGGCTGGAAGGGAACCTGGAACAGCCAGGGCACAGATCACTCAAGGAAGCGTGTTTCCAGGGATTGACAGAAACCCCCCAGTTACATGGTTGGAACAGCCCTCCCCTCACTGGAGGTCTTCCACCCAGCACTTCACACTCTCCAGACCAAGGGCCTGGACCCTTGTGTGCACACGCTTGGCCTTGCACTCTTGCTCAGCACAGGGCTGAGGAATGGATGGCTGAGGAAATAAGTGAGCCAGAACACGGCAGGCAGACCCTGCAGGCAAGCCCGGCGTGTGTCACGTCACGTCATTCCGCCGGAAGTCCAGGTGCCTCCATCACTGGAGAAACGCCCCCAACCCCGCTCAGAGCCTACCGACTCTTAGTTTGCACACAGTGTTAGTAAATTTAGCAGTGCAGGTTTCCAGACCATGAGAGACTAGAAGCACAACATGGCCAGGAGAGGAATCCCAGGAGCAGTGAGAAGTGAGGGCTGGGAGCCCAGCCACTTCACTCTAAAGGAAAGGCCGTCTGTGACCCCGAGCCCCGAGAAACGCAAGAACCCAACCCGCTAAGACCTCTCACCCAGACGCCTGCTGCGTCCCAGGTGATGTTTCCCACCTAACGCTCACTGCAGCCTAGAGATGCTCACCCCAATTTACAGGTGAGGAAACTGTGGCTCACCTGGTAGAATAACCAGGACACATTCGGCCATCAACACGGCTGCCCCCTGCCTTCCAGGAAGCCACCCAAGGCATTTTGGAAATACTGTCATCGAAAGTCATTAAAAGAAAAGGCGTCGGAACTGCAAGGTGGCACTTAGGGAGCCGGGGCTCCCTGAGTGCACCCTGCCCATCTCATCACAGCTCCCTGAGCACCCTGAGAAA
>SJYA01008174.1:0-16977 GCA_006410615.1 Neotragus moschatus | reverse complement strand
CTACACATAAAAGAAGGAAATTAGAACACTCCTTAACACCATACACAGAGATAAACTCAAAATGGGCTTAAGACCTAAATGTAAGACCAGAAACTATAAAGCTTAGAGGAAAACACAGGCAGAACACTCGGTGACATAAATCAAAGCAAATTCCTCTATGACCCACCTCCTAGAGTAACGAAGGGAAAAAAAAAGTAAACAAGTGGGTCTTGATTAAACTTGAAAGCTTTTGCACAACAGAGCAAACTATAAGCAAGGTGAAAAGACAACCTTCAGAATGGGAGAAAATAATAGCAAATGAAAAATTGACAAAGGATTAATTTTTAAAATATGCAAGCAGCTCATACAACTCAATGCCAGAAAAACAAACAACACAGTCAAAAAGTGGGAAAAAGACCTAAACAGATATTTCTCCAAAGAAGATATACTGATGGCTAACAAACAGAGAAATGCAACTCAAACCTACAGTGAAATATCACCTCACACCGGTCAGGATAGCCATCATAAAAAAGTCTACAAACAATATGGGAATGTAAACTGATACAGCCACTAAGGAAGACAGTATGGAGATTCCTTAAAAAGCTAGGAATAAAACCACCATAGGACCTAGCAATCCCACTCCTAGGCACATACCCTGAGGAAACAAAAATTGAAAAAGACACATGTATCCTATTGTTCATTGCAGCACTATTTGCAATAGCTAGAACATGGAAGCAACCTAGATGTACATCGACAGATGAATGGATAAAGAAGTGGTGGTACACAATGGAATATTACTCAGTGATAAAAAGGTTTGCAATTGGGTCAGGTCTGATGAGGCAGATGAGCCTAGAACCTATTATACAGTGAGTATATAATAGAGAAGTGAAGTGAGTCAGAAAGAGAAAGATAAATATCATATTCTAACACATATGTATGGAATCTAGAAACATAGTACTGAAGAATTTATTTACAGGGCAGCAGTGGAGAAGCAGACATAGCAAATAGACTTATGGGCCTGGGGAGAGTGGAGGAGAGGGTGAGACGTATGGAAGGAGTAACATGGAAACTTAGATTACCATATGTAAAGTAGATCGCCAATGGGAATTTGCTGTATGGCTCAGGAAACTCAAACAGGGGCTCTGTTTCAATCTAGAGGGGTGGGATGGGGTGGGAGATGGGAGGGAGTTTCATAAGGGAGGGGTATACAGATTCCTGTGGCTGATTCACGTTGAGGTTTGACAGAGAGCAACAAAATTCTGTAAAGCAATTATCGACAATAAAAAATAAATTAAAAAAAAATTTTAAACAGTTTTGCAAGCCACATATCATACAGTAATATCTGGTTTACGGAGCAGCATAGAATACGTCNCAAAGAGTTGGATATGACTGAGTGACTGAACTATGAACTGCACACATATATACCAAATCTAGAAACATGGTACTGAAGAATTTATTTACAGGGCAGCAGTGGAGAAGCAGACATAGCGAATAGACTTATGGACATGGGGAGAGGGGAGGAGAGGGTGAGACTTATGGAAGGAGTAATATGGAAACTTAGATTACCATATGTAAAGTAGATCGCCAATGGGAATTTGCTGTATGGCTCAGGAAACTCAAACAGGGGCTCTGTTTCAATCCAGAGGGGTGGGATGGGGCAGGAGATGGGAGGGAGTTTCATAAGGGAGGGGATATACAGATTCCTGTGGCTAATTCATGTTAAAGTTTGACAGAGAGCAACAAAATTCTGTAAAGCAATTATCGACAATAAAAAATAAATTTAAAAAAGTTTTAAACAGTTTTGCAAGCCACATATCATACAGTAATATCTGGTTTACGGAGCAGCATAGAATACGTCCAGCATCACAGAAAGTTACATAGGAGAATGCTGCATCCAGATCCATCTACCAAACGGTAAACCTAGATGACTGCATCTGACCTAATGCAGCACATGAGGGTCAGTGGCCGAGGGGCAGTGGCTACACAGAAGGTGAGAGTGTATTCCTTTCCTGAAAGAAGGACAAATAAGAGAAATTATGCATCCTCAACGTGAAGACCTCAGTTTCCTTTCCCTGCCCTCCAAACTGCCAACATAAAAGCTTATGTCTGCATGGGGGAGTGGGAGACCTGAGTTGCTCTCTGGCAAAGTAGATTAGGTCTAACCTCTGGAGGAAAACCAGTCTTTGAGAGCTTCCAATGAATGGGCCATGACAGGCTTGATCATCATCTGAAACCCATCAGTCAATGAGCCAACCCCACAAAGTTTTCAATCAACCTCCTAAAGTACATCTATAAATGCAAATAGACACAAAGGTCCTAGAGATTGAAGACTAGGACACACAATAGAGACCAAAGCAAACATATATCAAAGGGAAACTTGGAGAAAGAGGCAAGTGATAAAACACTCAAAGAAATGTTAAAAGCAAATATATTTTTATCTTCACAGTGATGATACGTTATGTAATAGTTGCCCCAAAATAAGGGAATAAGAAAGGGTTCTTAAGAATTAAAAATATAATAGGCAATGAAAAGTATCTATTAAACATAATGGCTAGTAAGAAGGAACAATATGGTGCAGAAGTTGGTGGATGTAGAGAACATCTCTCCATCAGGAGTATACCTTCAGACGCAGAAGTGACAGCAGTCCACCCGCTGAAAGCGGGCAGGAGTACCTGAAAAAGGACACACAGAACCACGTGAAACTCAGTAGGACAAAGGATCCAGGGGAAGAAACAGGAGTTGGTAGAACTGACCTGCCCTAGAGGATGGGGGAACGGAAGCTGGGGTCCATTTCCCGCATCGGGGCAATTGTTTGGGTCAGAGGAAAATCATTTGAGGCTGAGAGGGAAGTAGCTGACCCGTGGCGGCCTAAACGGAATGAGAATCACACAGACAATCCTTGCCACAGTCATATGTACCCCCCACAGGAACACAGATCCCCTAGAAGGCACAGCGGCTGGGAGCTGGAGCTTAGGGATTGTGGAGCAATCCCAGGGTAAGGTCTGCTGTTGACTGTCGGGAGACATCCCAAGGGGACGTGAGGGANCGTGGCGGCCTAAACGGAATGAGAATCACACAGACAATCCTTGCCACAGTCATATGTACCCCCCACAGGAACACAGATCCCCTAGAAGGCACAGCGGCTGGGAGCTGGAGCTTAGGGATTGTGGAGCAATCCCAGGGTAAGGTCTGCTGTTGACTGTCGGGAGACATCCCAAGGGGACGTGAGGGAGGAGACTGTGGTGAGAAACACCTGTGGAGGAAAGTCAGGCAGCTGTGGAAGCAAGGCGATACCACTGAGTCACGCACAGGGGGTGGAGCCAGCACCATTGCCTGTCTCTGCCCACATCCCACCACCAGCAGGTGAGCAACAGAGACTGGCCCTTCAGGCACCTGACATGNTGGCGGCCTAAACAAAATGAGAATTTCACAGACAATCCTTGCCACAGTCATATGTATCCCCCACAGGAACATAGATCCCCTAGAAGGCACAGCGGCTGGGAGCGGGAGCTTAGGGATTGTGGAGCAGTCCCAAGGTGAGGTCTGCTGTTGACTGTGGGGAGACATCCCAAGGGGACGTGAGGGAGCAGACTGTGGTGGGAAACGCCTGTGGAGGAAAGTCAGGCAGCTGTGGAAGCAAGGCGATACCACTGAGTCACTCACAGGGGGTGGAGACAGCACCATCGCCTGTCTCTGCCCACATCCCACCACCAGCAGGTGAGCAACAGAGACTGGCCCTTCAGGCACCTGACATGAGAGCAACAGGGAAGGACCCCAGGCTGGGGAGCCCTCTAAGTGCCCAAGCAGGCAGAGCAACAGAGACGGACTGCCCAGAGATCTGATCACCAGTTGCCAGAGGCTAGACAAAGACTCTGATAGGGCCACAGTTCCTGTGGCTCAGGCAGTCCATGTCCNCATGAGAGCAACAGGGAAGGACCCCAGGCTGGGGAGCCCTCTAAGTGCCCAAGCAGGCAGAGCAACAGAGACGGACTGCCCAGAGATCTGATCACCAGTTGCCAGAGGCTAGACAAAGACTCTGATAGGGCCACAGTTCCTGTGGCTCAGGCAGTCCATGTCCCTGCACATGTGGTGAAACCTGGGTCCCCCCAACCCGAGCAGCTGCCCCATCTTGATGCTTAGTCCTCACCGGGGTAGAGCTGCCACTGGCTAGAAAACGTCCTGCATCTGTACATGCATGGTCACTTTGGTTGTGTCCAACTCTTTGTGACCCTGTGGACTGTGGCCTGCCAGGTNCGAGCAGCTGCCCCACCTTGATGCTCAGTCCTCACCGGGGTAGAGCTGCCACTGGCTAGAAAACGTCCTGCGTCTGTACATGCATGGTCACTTTGGTTGTGTCCAACTCTTTGTGACCCTGTGGACTGTGGCCTGCCAGGTCTCTCTGTCCAGAGGATTCTCCAGGCAAGAATTCTGGCATGCATTGCCATACCCTTCTAGAACATCATATTTCTTGCTTCCCTAGCCACCAGCTCCCCTGAGTACCTGGTGCTGCCAGGGCCCCTATCACCCAAGCAGCTGTGCCACCTCCACACCTGGCCCTCACCTGGGCAGACCCAAGACCTCCAGGTTAGTCTCAGGAGCATACCCCTGTGGGTGACCCACATGCAGAAGTGGAGATAAACCCACAGTTGAAACCGAGAGACAGTGTGGCTAACAAAGAGGACCCAAGACCTTCCCACCAGCTGTATTGGCTGCGGATTAAATCCTCACGATCAACTAGGCTGACTCTGCGTCATGGCTATATAAAAGGATATTGGAAGTTCTCACAGAAGAAAACATACTAGTTCGGACAGCTGCAGACATTGGAGGCAAGAACAGACAGGAGTAGGGCCAGATTAGAGTCTGAGCTGCCCCTATAGCTGGTCCAGAGACCAGCGGGATGTTGGAGGGCATTCAAAGGAGGTGAGGTGGACTGTGACTCCCAGCAAGGGAAAGGACTGTGACAGCAGCGACTCAAGAAAAATGTTTATTATTTGTATATTTTAACTCCTTCTTTACTTTCTTCTGGATCTTTTTCTTCCATCCCCCACTTCCGTGTTGTATTGGTTGATTTCATTAGTACTATTAAATCTATTTAAGCATTTGAGAATTATTTTCTTGAATCACACTTTTTATTTCTGCTGTAAGCTTCTGCCTCTATTGGCCTTTTGCATTTCTGTGGAGTCTTCCCTTCTATTTTTTCTTTAATTATCTCTGTCTTTAATTTAAATTGTTATATTTTAAAATTCACTATTATTTTTCTACATTTATTCCTTTGTTTGCTTTTCCTACTGCTCTTTTCTCCTTGAAGTTAATCTTTATATAAATCTTCTTTATCTCATTTTGTTTAACCTTGCATTTCTATTTTATTTCTTTCTTTCGTTTCTTTTTTTCCACCACATTTGTTAGTTTGCTTTGTTTTATTGCTTTGTTCCCCAGTGGGCACTGTGCTTTAGTTTTGTTTTCCAGTTCGTGCTTTGGCTAGTTTTGTTCTTAACTGGTGATATCATTTTTCATTTCCTTTGTTTCTAGGTCAATCTATTGCACATTTTTTTGACAGTTTTGATTTTGCTTATAGATGTATATGTATATGTGTGTATTAATTTTTTTAATTATTATTTGCCTGATTTGTATTTGCCAGTTGTCTGGGGTCTTTCCTTTGTTTCTCATTTAAGGATGTTTGTTTTAACCTCAATTAATGCCATAGCAAACCACATGTGGAATCTCCATTCCCACCCAAGGATCAAGCCCTGAGCCTTTGGAGTGGAGGCGCTGACTCCAAGACACTAGATTACCAGATAACTCCTAACCCTAGGGAGCATCAAATAGTGAGAAATCCCGCAAAGGCAACCACTTGTCTACAAGACCCAGCGTCACCCAACTGTCAGTAGCACCCTCTTCAGGACACCTCATCCCAACAACAAATAAGACAAAAATACATACCCAGTTATCAGCAGACAGAATGACCACCTCACTCAGCCCTGTACATAAGGGAAAAGAAAATAATAATAATAACTCATCTCCTCCAACCGGAATGTAAGCACAAGTCACACCCTACAAGAAGTTTACACAAACCACTAGACCCATCTCATGAGGGCAAAAACCAAAAGGAGAAAAGAATTCCACCTTGACGCCTGGGATTAGGAGACATAAAACACAGTAAGTTAGAAATAAATAATGAAAAGGCGGAGAAACACTGCACAAAAAAGGAACAACCGAGAAACACAAAAGTCCAAATAAATGAAGAGGAAATAGGAAAACAACCTGAAAAACAATTCAGAATAATGATAGTGATGATCCAAGATCTTGAAAATAGAATGGAGAAAATGCAAGAATCAAGTACTAAAGACATAGAAGAATTAAAGAATAAACATACAGAGGCAACACTGTTACTGAAAAGAAAGATACTCTAGAAGGAATCAGTAGCAGAATATCTAAAGCAGAAGAATGAATCAGTGAGCTGGAAGATAAAATGATGGAAATAACTGCTGAAGAGCAGGATAAAGTAAAAAGAATGAAAAGATCTGAGGCCAGTCTCAGAGACCCCTGGGACAATATCAAATCCTCCAGCAGTCGAATTACAGGGGTCCCAGAAGAAGAAGAGAAAAAGAAAGGGTATGAGAAAATTTTTGAAGAGATTATCATTGAAAACTTCCCCAACATGGAAAAGGAAATAGTCAATCAATCCAGGAGGCACAAAGAGTCCCATACAGGATAAGCCCAAGGAGAAACACACCAAGACACATACTAATCAAACTAACAAAGACTGAACACAAAGAAAGAATATTTAAAAAGCAAGGGAGAAGCACCAACTGACATACAAGGGTAATGCCACACATTTAACAGCTGATCTCTCAGGAGAAACTGCAGGCCAAAAGAGAATGGCAGGATATATTTAAAGTACTGAAAGGGAAAAATCTACAAGCAAGATTACTCTACCTGGCAAAGATATCAGTCAAAATTGATGGAGAAATCAAAAGTTTTACAGACAAGCAAAGGTTAAGGGAATTTGGAGCCAAAAATCCAGCTTTTCAACTAATGCTTTTCAACTAATTGTCGGAAAATACAAAAAAAGAAAAAGATCTAGAAAAACAAACTCCAATTAAGAAAATGACAATAGGGACATATATATCAATAATTACTTTAAATGTAAGTGGAATAAATGCTCTCACCAAAAAACACAGACTGGCTGAATAGATACAATAAGATCCACATATATCGTATCTGCAAGAAAACCACTTTAGACCTAAAGACACAAAAAGACCGAAGCTAAGGGGACAGAATAATATATTCCATGTAAATGGAAATCAAAGAAAGCTGGAGTAGGAATCCTCATATCAGACAAAACAGACCTTAAAATAAAGAATATTACGAGATAAAAAAGGACACTTTATAATGATCAAGGGATCAATCTAAGAGGAAGACATAACAATTGTAAACATCTATGTACCCAACATAGGAGCACCTCAATACATAAGACAAACACTAACAGACATAAAAGGAGAAATTCACAGTAATACAATAATAATAGTAGAGTTTAACACCCCACTTACACCAATGGATAGATCATCAAAACAGAAAGTTAACAAGGAACACAAATCTTAAATAACACATTAGAACAGATCAATTTCATTGATATCTTCAGCACATTCCATCCAAATGCAGAACAACACACCTTCTCAAGTGCATAAGGAACATTCTCCAGGATAGACTACATCTTGGGTCACAAATCAAACCTCAGTAAATTTAAGAAAATTAAAACCATGTCAAGCATCTTTTCTGACCACAATGCCATTAGACTAGGTATAAATTACAAGAAAAAAAAAATACATCACATGGAGATTAAAGAATATGATTCTAAAGAACAAACAGATTACTGAGAAATCAAATGTGAAATAAAATTCCTAGAGAAAAATGACAATGAAAACACAACTCAAAACCTATGGGATGCAGCAAAAGCAGTTCTAA
This sequence comes from Neotragus moschatus, assembly GCA_006410615.1. NCBI lineage: Eukaryota > Metazoa > Chordata > Mammalia > Artiodactyla > Bovidae > Neotragus > Neotragus moschatus. The sequence goes on along the minus strand of SJYA01008174.1, from coordinate 9,033 downwards.
GAGGGAAGTTTATAGCAATACAATCCTACCTCAAGAAACAAGAAAATCTCCAATAGACAACCTATTCTTATACATAAAACAACTGGAAAAAGAAGAACAAAAAAAATCCCCAAAATTAGCAGAAGGAAAGAAATCATAAATATCAGAGCAGAAATACTGAAAAAGAAATTAAAGAAATAGTAAAGATTAATAAAACTAAAATCTGCTTCTTTGAAAAGACAAAACTGACAAATTCTTTAGCCAGAATCAAGAAAACAAAAAAAAGAGAGAAGACTCAAATCAACAAAATTAGAAATGAAAAAGAAAGGTTAAAACGGACAATGCAGAAATACAAAGGATTATAAGAGATTATTGTAAGCACCTATATGGCCACCTGGTGTGAAAAACTGACTCATTTGAAAAGACCCTGATGCCGGGAAAGATTGAGGGCAGAGGAGAAGGGGACGACAGAGGATGAGATGGTTGGATGGCATCACCGACTCAATGAACATGGGTTGGGTGGACCCTGGGAGTTGGTGATGGACAAGGAGGCCTGGCGTGCTGCGGTTCATGGGGATGTAAAGGGTTGGATACGACTGAGCGACTGGACTGAACTGAACTGAATATGGCAATAAAATGGATTACCTGGAAAAAATGGATAGATGCTCAGAAAAGTTCAATCTTCCAAGACTGAAGCAGGAAGAAACAGAAATTATGAACAACCCAATTACAAGCACTGAAATTAAAGCTGTGATCAAAAAATCTTCCCCCCCAAAAACACAAAAGCCCAGGACCAGATGGCTTCACAGGAGAATTCTATCAAACATTTAGAGACAAGTAATGACTATCCTTCTAAAACTCTTTCAAAAAATTGCAGAGGAAAGAACACTTCCAAACTCATTCTATGAGGCCACTTTTACCCTGATACCAAAAACCAGACAAAGGCAACACACACAAAAAAGAAAAATACAAGCCAATATCACTGATGAACAGAGATTCAAAAATCCTCAACAAAATTTTAGCAAAAAGAACTCAGCAACACATTAAAAAGCTCATACATCATGATCAAGTTAGGTTTATTCCAGGAATGCAAGGATTGTTCAATATATACAAATCAATCAATGTGATATACCATATTAACAAATTGAAAGATAAAAACTATATGATAATTTCAATATATGCATAAAAAGCCTCTGACAAAATTCAGCACCCATTTATGATTAAAACTCTTCCAAAAAATGGGCATAGAATGAATATACCTCAACATCAATTCAGTTCAGTCACTCAGTGGTGTCCAACTGTTTGTGACCCCATGGACTGCAGCACCCCAAGCTTACCTGTCTATTACCATCTCCCAGGGCTTGCTCAAACTCATGTCCTTTGAGTCAGTGATGCCATCCAATCATCTCATCCTCGGTCATCCCCTTCTCCACTTGCCTTCAATCTTGCCCAGCAGCAGGGTCTTTTCCACTGAGTCAGTTCTTCACATCAGGTGGCCAAAGTATTAGAGCTTCAGCTTCAGCTTCAGCACCAGTCCTTCTAATGGACATTTGGGACTGATTTCTTTAGGATTGATTGGTTGGATCTCCTTACAGCCCAAAAGACTCTCAAAGAGTCTTCTCTAACACCACAGTCCAATAGCATCAATTCTTTGGCACTCAGCTTTCTTTAAAGTCCAACTCTCATGTCTATACATGACTATCAGAAAAACCATAGCTTTGACTAGATGGACCTTTGTTGGTAAAGCAATGTCTATGCTTTTTAATATGTTGTCAAGGTTAGTCATTATTAGAGAAATACAAATCAAAACTACAGAGCTATCACCTCACAACGGTCAGGATGGCCATCATCAAAAAGTCTATAAACAATTAATGCTGGAGATGGTGTGGAGAAAGGGGAACCCTCTTGCACTGTTGGTGGGAATGTAAATTGATATAGCCACTATGGAAGACGGCATGGAGATTATAAAATAAAGCCAGCATATGACCCAACAATCCCACTCCTAGGCATATACCCTGAGGAGACAAAAATTGGAAAAGACACATATCTTCCAATGTTCATGTTCATGCAATACTGTATATATGTGTTCATATATACAATGAAATGTTGCTCAGCCATAAAAAGGAATGCCTTTGAGTCAGTTCTAATGAGTCGAATGAACCTGGAGCCTATTATACTAAATGAAGTAAGTCAGAAAGAGAAAGATAAGCATCATATACTAATGCATATATATGGAATCTAGAAAGATGGTACTGATGAATTTATTTGCAGGACAGTAATGGAGAAACTAACATAGAGAAGACTTATGGACACGGGGTTAGGTGGGAGGAGAAGGTGAAATATATAGAGAGAGTAACGTTGAAACTTACATTACCATACGTTAAATAGATAGCCAAAGGAATTTCCTGTATGACTCCTAAACGCAAATAAGGGCTCTGTATCAATGCAGAGGGGTGGGATGGAGAGGGAGATGGGAGGGAAGTTCAAGAAGGAGAGGACATATGTATTCTAAGGCTCATTCATGTTGATGTTTGACAGAGAGCAACAAAATTCTGTAAAGCAATTATTCTTTAATTTTTAAAAAAAAAAGTTTAATTATAAAAGAAAGCATAATGGATAAAAGTAAAATAACAGACATTAAAAAATAGCTGGCTTGGAAAAATTAAAGAACTCTCCCAAAACAGTAGAATAAAACCAAAAAAAAAAAAAAAAAGAAAACAAAGAAGGAAAGAAAACTAACCTGAAGGAAAATGGTTGGAAAAGTTTAGATACTCAACCAGGAGGAGGTATGATATCAAACAAATAAAAGTTCCAAAAAGAGAGAAAAGATGGGAAGAAATTATCAGATAATTTGAGCAGGAAAGTCTAGTTTTTTTCTCTTTACCTTCAGTACTTCTGGCCACCATGTTGGGGGCATGAGAAGGCTATTTTCCACACCATCCATTTCTCCAATTCTCCACACATCTGCTGTGTGTGCTATTTACAATTCAACTCAATAGAATTCAATTCTGATACTATCTACCTGTAACTAACATCACATCCCACAAGGTAAGAGCTCAATTGTACAAGCTGCCTCTCCCATTTCAGACACCAATCCCAAGTTCCAAGTGCTTCTGGATGACTGGTTTTGAGTTCCCTGGTGCCCTCCTTGGATTTGATATTTTGCTAGAAGCTCATGGGCCTCAGGAAAAGAGTTTACTTACCAGACCTCTGGTTTATTATTAAAGGATACAACTCAAGAACAGCCAGATGGAAGAGATGCCTAGGACAGGACATAGGGAAAGTGGGGGGAGCAGTGCAAATATTCACTGCCCTCTCCAGGTCCACCACTTTCCAAATATTGCATGTATTCACCCACCTGGAAGCTCTCCAGATGCTTAGGTTAGGGTTTTCAAGAGGATTCATTATGTAAGTGTGTGAGCGTGCATGTGTGCTAAATTGCTTCAGTCATGTCGGACTCTTTGCGACCCTATGGATGGTAGCCAACCAGGCTCCTGTGTCCATGACATTCTCCATGCAAGAATCCTGGAGCGGGTTGCCATGCCCTCCTCCAGGGGATCTTCCCTACTTAAGGATTAAACCCTAGTCTCTTATGTCTCCTGCATTGGCAGGCAGGTTCTTTACCACTAGCGCCACCTGGGAAGCAATTATGTAGGTATAATTGATTAAATCATTGCAATTGGTGATTAAGTCAATTTCCTGCTCCTCTTCCCTCTCTGGAGGTAACAGGTAGGGCTGAAATTCAAATCCTCTCATCTAGTTTGTTTCTCTGGCAACCAGCCCCCTTCCATCATTAGGGGCTTTCCAAAATTTGCCTCATTAACTTAAATTTAAGTGTGGTAGAAATAGGCATGTTTTGAATAACAAAAGACCCTTTCTGCCTGTTTTTTTCACTATCACTTTTATTGCTCTTATCATTTGGGAAAATCCAAGAGCTTTTAGGCCTTCTCTGTCAGGAAGGGACAAGGATCAAGCATATATTTCACATTACAAATCACAATTTCACAGAAACAATATAGGAAAATTCCCACTGAATGATATAAGATTTCAGATCAGAAAGGCCTAGTAAATGCTTAGAACAATGAATAAAAGGCAATACAATAGGAAATTAATACATAAAGTCTTGATTAAAAAAAAACAGTAGTTTAAGTATAAGTGTGTTAGTTAGAAATATAGAAGTATTTAAAAAATGCAGAAGAAACAATTAACACTGCTTATCATTGTCACTTCTGGGAAATGTAATTCTGGTGAAAAGAGAAAGAGAATCATTGCTTTTGGTTAAAGGCCTTGAAATACAATTTGACATTTAATACTATATATAGTCAAGGCTATGGTTTTTCCAGTAGTCATGTATGGATGTGAGAGTTGGACTGTGAGGAAGGCTGAGCGACAAAGAATTGATGCTTTTGAACTGTGGTGTTGGAGAAGACTCTTGAGAGTTTCTTGGACTGCAAGGAGATCCAACCAGTCCATTCTGAAGAAGATCAGCCCTGGGATTTCTTTGGAAGGAATGATGCTAAAGCTGAAACTCCAGTACTTTGGCCACCTCATGGGAAGAGTTGACTCATTACAAAAGACTCTGATGCTGGGAGGGATTGGGGGCAGGAGGAGAAGGGGACGGCAGAGGATGAGATGGCTGGATGGCATCACTGACTATATAGGCGTGAGTCTGAGTGAACTCTGGGAGTTGGTGATGGACAGGGAGGCCTGGTGTGCTGCGATTCATGGGGTCGCAAATAGACACAACTGAGCGACTGAACTGAGCTGTTATATATATAACTTTGATTTCTAAAAAATGAAGAAAAATTAAATGTAAAAAATACAACTCAGTCAAGATATGATGCCCTATTTCAAAGTGTCCTTCCAGAAATTTGTTAGAATTCCAAATACATGTGCTGTGCTATGCTAAGTCACTTCAGTCCTGTCCGACTCTTTGCAACCATATGAACCATAGCCCACCAGGCTCTTCTGTCCATGGGATTCTCCAGGCAAGAATATAAGAGTGAGTTGCCATCTCCTTCTCCAGGGGATCTCCCCTACCCAGGGATTGAACCCTCTTAAAGCATCTGCATTGCCAGGTAGGTTCTTTACCACTAGTGCCACCTGAGAAGCCCATCCAAATACATACTTGTGGGCAAATGCAATAATAACCTTGCCAATCTTTGGGTGGAAAAATCTTACAGAGGTAGGAATACAAACCACCTTACCTGCTTCCTGAAAAACCTGTATGCAGGTCAAGAGGCAACAGTTAGAATCCAACATAGAACAACAGACTGGTTCAAAATTGGGAAGGAAGTACGTAAAGGCTGTATACTGTCACCCTGCTTATTTAACTTATATGCAGAATACATCATGCAAAATGCTGGTCTGGATGAAACACAAGCTGGAATCAAGATTGCCGGGAGAAATATCAATAACCTCAGATATGCAAATGACACCACCCTTATGGCAGAAAGCAAAGAGAAATTAAAGAGCCTCTTGATGAAAGTGAAAGAGGAGAGTGAAAAAGCTGACTTAAAACTCAACATTCAAAAAATGAAGATCATGGCATCCAGTCCCATTACTTCATGGCATCCAGTCCCATTACTTCATGGCAAATAGATGGGGAAACAATGGAAATCATGAGAGACTATTTTCTTAGGCTCCAAAATCACTGCAGATGGTGACTGCAGCCATGAAATTTAAAAAAGTTTGCTCCTTGGAAGAAAAGCAATGACAAACATAGACAGCATATTAAAAAGCAGAGTCATCACTTTGTCTACAAAGTCCATATATTCAAAGTTATGATTTTTCCAGTAGTCATGGCTAGATGTGCCGCTGCTGTTGCTAAGTCACTTCAGTCGTGTCCAACTCTATGCAACCCAATAGACGGCAGCCCACCAGGCTCCCCCATCCCTGGGAGTCTCCAAGCAAGAACACTGGAGTGGGTTGCCATTTCCAAGTCTGACTCGTAGTGATCGCATGGACTGCAGCCCACCAGGCTCCTCCATCCATGGGATTTTCCAGGCAACAGTACTGGAGTGGGTCATCATTGCCTTCTCCACTCTACAGAAGTGAGAACTGGACAATAAAACACTGAAGAATTAATGTTTTTGCAATGTGGTGCTGGAGAAGACTCTTGAGAGTCTCCTGGACTGCAAGGAGATCCAACCAATCAGTCCTAAAGGAAACCAACCCTGACTATTCATTGGAAGGAAGGAATGCCAATACTTTGGCCACCTGATGTGAAGAGCTGACTCACTGGAAAAGACTCTGATGCTGGGAAAGTTTGAGAGCAGTAGCATAAGATATGACAGGATGAGATGGTATCACCAACTCAATGGACGTGAGTTTGAGCAAACTCCGGGAGACAGTGAAAGACGGGGAAGCCTAGCATGCCGCAGTCCACGAGGTTGCAGAGTCGGACACAACATTGTGACTGGACAACAACACATCTTTGTGGCAGTCTTCTGAATAACCTCAATGAACTCTAAAAATATAGTGGTTTTAATAACCTTCATAAGTTGCGTAACACATTTACAGTAAGTTGTCCTTAACTTTATAGAAATACATCTATATGGAATTGTGTATTATTCAACCTGGAAGAACTAAGGACGTGGTGTCCTGACTTTTTGGATCACTCCTTGGTTAATCAAAAAGACTCTTGGAGTTCAATCTTCAGCCATAATCCATGATTTAAATATGAGCTGCCTCCTCCTAATTATCTCCTCTTTTTGGGGGGAGTCTAAGAATTTACCTGCGAACTCATTGAACATGTACTAAAGTATTAAAGCAGATACTTTGCTGGATGTTGAAGATAATAGAAGTTAGGATCTAATAATATGGCCAATGTCCCAGGGAGTCTAGTGAATCTAGACTTGAATTAATTTATCCAGGTTGACGCAGACATCCACGAAACTTACAAGTTGTTATTTAAAACTCTGTCACAGGACACTGGACAGGTTTGAAGTGTCCCACCATTCAGAACTTTAAACATACAGAGTCAAAGGGCCCTGTGATGGATCCTGTTAGCTATCTCTCCATATCCACTCCCATCACTTCTATTTTTCTTTGTTAAGAGAAACCTGGTCACAATGGTTATGGTCACAAAGGACCAGTGTCAACAGATAATATGCTTAGCCAATGTGACAATTGTGGTGAAGACTTTTGAAATCTCCCTTACAGCTAAGGATGTTCACATGACCAATTCTGACCAATGATATTAAGGTGAAGTTTGTTGGAGTTTCTGGGAAAAGTCCTGTCATACAGATAAAGGCAGACAAAAATAAGTGATAATGGCTCTCCCTCACTCTTTCTGACTTAACACGAATGTAAGGACTGGAGCTCTAGCAGCTGTCTTATAATAAGAGACAGAAGGCAAGGGCTAGTTGAGCAGAAATACAGAAGGGTCTCAGTGGCAAAGGGCATCACTGAACATGTGACGTAAAGGCAGCAACAGTCTTTCTTTGAGTTGTTTCTACATTATATCTGTTTCTTTCTCTATATTTTGGCCTTGCTGTGCTGTGTGCAGGATCTTGACTCCTGGACCGAGAATTGAATTCATGCCCCCACATACGGAATGCAGAGTCTTAACCACTGGACTGCCAAGTTCCTTGAGATCTACTTCTACCAACAAAACATTTCTGACACCAGTGTTTGAGGGTTTTTTCCCCTCTCACCAATCAATACTCTGACACCAGCTTGGACGCCTACAACTTAATTCATTCTGAAACTATCTGCCGGGAGTAAGCAGCAGATCCCACAAGTTCTACAAGACCACTCCCATTTCAGACACTGATTGTCACTTCAGACCTCCCATACCCCTGACTGACCAGCTGTAAACCAGGGGTTCCCACAGCCCCTGCTTGGGTTTGATAAATTGCTAAAATGGCTGACAGAACTCATGAAGACACGTGACTTACTATCACTGGCTTATTATAAAGGATGCAACTTGGGAACACCCAAATGGGAAGGCTGTATAAGGCTAAGCATCAGAGGAAGGAGTGCTCAGAGTGTCCATGCCTTCTGGGGTGCACCATCCTCCCAGCATCAACATGAGTTATCTGACCTGAAAGTTCTCTGAACTTCACCTTTTAGGATTTTATTGGAGGTTCTATTCTGTAGACATCATTGGCCATTGATGGTTAACTCAATCTGCAGCTAATTAGAGGTCAGAGATAGTCTGATATTTCCAACTCTTTAATAATGTTTGATATTTCTGGCATTTCCCATGCTATCAAGCTTATGCTCAAAGTCTTACAAGCTAAGTTTCAGCAGTAGATGAACCAAGAAATTCCAGATGTATAAACTGGATTTAGAAAAAACAAAGGAATCAGAAATCAAATTGCCAACATTCATTGAATCATGGAGAAAGCAAGGGAGTTTCAGGAAAGAATCTACTTATGCTTCATAGACTACACTAAAGCCTTTGACTATTTGGACACAGCAAACTGTGGAAAATTCTTAGAGAAGGAAGTTCCGTATATATGCAGGTCAAGAAGCAATCCAAGTGGTTCAAAATTGAGAAAGAAGTATGTCAGGGCTGCAAATCATCACCACACTTATTTAACTTCTGTGCAGACTACATTATGCAAAATGTCCAGCTGGATGAATCACAAGCTGGAATCTAAACTGCTGGGGAAAATATCAACAACCTCAGATACACAGAGAATATCACACTAATGGCAGAAAGTAAAGTGGAAATAAAGAGCCTCTTGATGAGGGTGAAGGAGGAGAATGAACAGGCTGGTTTGAAACTCAACATTCAAAAAACTAAGACCATGGCAGCCAGTCCCATCACTTCATGGCCAATTCAGTTCAGTCAGTTCAGTCCAGTCACTCAGTCGTGTCCGACTCTTTGCGACTCCATGAATCGCAGCACGCCAGGCCTCCCTGTCCATCACCAACTCCCGGAGTTCACTCAGACTCACGTCCATTGAGTCAGTGATGCCATCCAGCCATCTCATCCTCTGTCGTCCCCTTCTCCTCCTGCCCCCAATCCCTCCCAGCAGCAGAGTCTTCAATGAGTCAGCTCTTCGCATGAGGTGGTCAAAGTACTGGAGCTTCAGCCTTAGC
>SJYA01008173.1:0-11188 GCA_006410615.1 Neotragus moschatus | reverse complement strand
CTCAAACCACTCTGCTGTGAAAAGCCCCATTCAGAATTGTCTCAGCTTTGGTTATCATTGACCAAAGACTCTTCAAGAAACCAGGGATAATAAATTGCAACATTCATTTTAATAGCACCATAGAGATTTTTAAGAGCAAAGCTTTCAAGATGGAAAGCCAAGTCAATACCCTGCACAGGAATCGGCCAGCCTGGTATTGCAAGGAGCAGGGTGAAAAAAGGTGCTGTGATGTAGTAAAAGGAATACAGGCTTCAGGAGTTACGGTGTGAATCTCTGCTCAGCCAGTCCTTATCTTTGTGACACTGGGCATAGTGTATAATCTCCCTATTCTTAGTTGTATCATCTGTAAAATGGGGAGGAAAATGCCAACCTCTTAGAACAATTATGCAAATTAGCAGTGATGCCTAGCACCTAGTAGCACTATAAAATCTGACATGTAACATGATAGATTTCATATGCTGTGATACCAAGTGGCCTTTTCTTCCTAGGTCTTTCCTCACATGGGGGCATTCATCTTTGGGATCCTCTCATTAGCAGCACCATCACTGATAAATATTTACTGAGCTCTTGTGACAAAAACCCTGTGACAGAAGCTGGTAGCACAAATATTAGGCTGCCATTTCAACAGATGAAACCAGTTGGGTTGGAGCAGAATTTCTGGATTCTTTTCCTAACTCTAGGATAGCTCTGTCAGGTGAGGTTGCTTGTCGAGGTACTCCACATGTCTCCTGAGGACTTGAAGCTCCTACAGGTCTTTTCATTCAGAGTTTGGTGTGTTTTATTTATTTGTTTGTTGATTTATTTATTTTTCGTTTTGGCTGTGCTGGCTCTTCGTTGCTGCACAGGCTTTTCTCTAGTTGTGGCGAGTAGGGGTTGCTCTCTTAATTGTGCACAGGTTGCTTATTGCAGGGGCTTCTCTTGTTGGGGAGCACAGGCTCTGGGGTACGTGGGCTTCAGTATTTGTGGTTCACAGGCTTCAGAGTTGTGGCATTTGGACTGAACTGCTCCATGGCATGTGGAATCCTCCCAGACTATGTATCAGACCTATGTTCTCTGCATTGGCAGGCAGACTCCTCTCCATTGAGCCACCAGGGAAGTCCTTAGTGTGGTTTTGAATAAGTTCATTCAGCCTGTATGGCTATAGACCTCTCCTTCCATTTGTCCAATGCTTGCCACTAATAACCAGGAGGATCAATCATGTTCCCCCAAGCATTCAGGTGAGTTGATGCCCAGCCAGGCAGATCAAGTTGAACACATAAGTTTTCCCTGCTCAGAGAGGTCTTCACAGAAGACTCGTGAATAAAGGGCAGTGTCTAGATTCCCGATGGGGATTTCTAGCATTCATTGAATTTGCTTGGGTTTACTGCTGAAATAGTTAGGAGTGGAGGAGGACTCAAGCTGTGTTGATGGTCCCTTTGTTTTGGAGTGTATCTGATGCAATATGATGCTAAATTGCTTTTGCTGGGCACCACTGTTAAATGATGATTACATTTAGGTTGGTAGAAAAATAAATAGATCAGCTATACCTCAATACAAAATTAAAAGTTCAAAAGGAAAAAATAAATAGATACCTAGTACATGTCTTTGGGATAATTTAGTGATATCCTCTTGTTTTAGACATTATACTTTTATGAAATCCCCCAGTTTTGTTGTCTGTTCTTATCCATCCTGCCTACTCAGAGTCTCTTCTCCCATTTTGTAATGAATGGTAACTACCTTTATGATTTGGGCGATTTGGGTTTTCACTCTATTTCTTTGGACATAGGGGAAAGAAGAAAACAATAGGGAGGAAGTGAAGGGAGTTTTAGGAGAGAAACAGGAACATGGGAAGTGAATCAATCCATTTGAAAATGATTTTTTCTTGGCACATGCCATCTGCAGTATTTATTTAATATAATCATTTCTCCACTTATGCTGGCACAATACAAATAAGTCATAAATTCTAGATTAAAAAAATAGAGTGTGTATCAACTATGACTTACCTGACATTTTCTTGATTGCATCAGTTTTAGCATGTGGCTACCATTCTCCCCTGACCTCTAGTGTTACGTAGGGTAGGGGTTTCATTTTTCTCTTAAATCGAGCTAAAGGGGAATGGAGTCCCTCCTTGGGATAGTGAGGAGCCATCGAAAGTATTGTTGTTGTTCAGTCACTAAATCGCGTCATGTCTCTTTGTGACCCCATGGACTGCAGCATACCAGGCTTCCCTGTCCTCCAGTATCTCCTGGAGATTGCTCACACTCATTTCCATTGAGTGAGTGATGCTATCTAACCATTTCATTCTTTGCTGCCCCCTTTCTCCTTTTGCTTTCAACCTTTCCCAGTATCAGTATAGAGAGCATGAATCTCCATCCACAAAATCAGAAGTATAATACTGTACATTTTAAATGCTTTTTTTAATAGAATATTTTAAAGCACTTTTTAAAGCAAAATTGAGCAGAAAGTACCAAGATTTCTCATATATCTCTTGCCTCTTCAGTATCCACAGCCTCCCCTACTATCTACATCCTGCACCAGAGTGGTACAGCTGTTATAATCGATGAGCCTACACTGATATGTATCATTACCACCCAAAGTCCATCCTTTATATTAGGATTCACTCTCGGTTCACTCTTGGGCTTTCCTGGTGGCTCAGAGGTAAAGAATCTGCCCGCAGTGCAGGAGATTTGGGTTCCATCCCTGGGTCAGGAAGATCCCCTGGAGAAGGAAATGACAACCCACTCCAGTATTCTTGCCTGGAGAATTCCATGGCCAGAGAAGCCTGGTGGGCTACAGTCCATGGGGTTGCAAAGAGACACAACTGAGCGAGTAACACGTTACTTAGTGTTATACATTCTATTGGTTTTGATAAATGTACAGTGACATGTGTCTACCATCACAGCATCATACAGAATAGTTTTACTGCCTTAAAAATTCTCTCTGCATGCCTATTCATCATCCCTCCTTTGTGCTCCACCCCAGCCTTGAACTTCTAGCAACAGCTGTTACGTTTTACTGTCCCCATAGATTTGCCTTTCCCAGAGTGTCATGTAGTTGGAATCATGCAGCGTGTAGCCTTTTCAGATTGTCTCTTCTCTCTTAGTAGTATGCATTTAATCTTCCTCCATGTCTTTTTGATAGCTCATTTCATTTTAGTGCTAAATAATATCCCATTGTTTAGAGCATCTTTTATTTTTTTAATATAAATTTATTTATTTTAATTGGAGGCTAATTACTTTACAATATTGTGTTGGTTTTGCCATACATCAACATGAATCCACCACAGGTATACACGTGTTCCCCATCCTGAACCCCCTCCCTCCTCCCTCCCGGTACCATCCGTCTGGGTCGTCCCAGTGCACCAGCCCCAAATCCAGTATCCTGCATCGAACCTGGACTGGCGATTCATTTCATATATGATATACATGTTTCAATCCCATTCTCACAAATCATCCCACCCTCTCCCTCTCCCACAGAGTCCAAAAGACTGTTCTATACATCTGTGTCTCTTTTGCTGTCTCGCATACAGGGTTATCGTTACCATCTTTCTAAATTCCATATATATATGCGCGTTAGTATACTGTATTGGTGTTTTTCTTTCTGGCTTACTTGTTTATAATAGCCAGGATATGGAAGCAACCTAGATGTCCATCAGCAGATGAATGGGTAAGAAAGCTGTGGTACATATACACAATGGAGTATTACTCAGCCATTAAAAAGAATACATTTGAATCAGTTCTAATGAGGTGGATGAAACTGGAGCCTATTATACAGAGTGAAGTAAGCCAGAAAGAAAGCATCTTATATTTTTAAATCAATTTAATTTCCCATCTAAATCCTTGTTCCCACAGAGTTAGTGGTAAATCCCACATCATTACTTTTTTTATTTATTGAGACATAATTCATATAGAATACATTTACCAATTTACCCATTTAAAGTGTATAATTCAGTGGGTTTTAGTATATTTGTGGAGTTGTGTTCAGTTCAGTCGCTTAGTCATTTTCTTAGTAGCTGTTCTAGCACTTACAGTGCACAACTTAAATTGTCAAAATCTACTTAGATTTATACTAACAATTCCAGTGGGATATTGATATACCAGTGCTTTGGTTTTTTTCAATGCCCTGTCCACTCTGGTGACCAAATAATTGTCTACTTGTTGTTCTAGAGTTTGAAAATGATTTGTTATCTGGAAAAGGCCCTCTCACAGTTCTACTATCAGCTCTGCCAACTAATTCTGCCAACTTATTTTGCAGTCATGTACTTCTTTTGTGTTTAGTCTTCATAGAATTTTAATTTTCCTTTCTCCCTGCAATTCAATATACTTTGTACTTTCCTTTGGCGACAATGTATTATCTCAGTGTGTTTTCCAAGTTAGTACTGCTCAGTAGAAGTATAATGCAAGCCACATAGTAATCTTAAATTTTCTAAAAGCCACAGTAAAAAGTTGGAAGAAATAGGTGAAGTTAACATTTTTATTTAGCCTAATTATGCCCCCAAATCAGCATTTTGGCATGTAATCAGCATTTTAAAAATTGTTAATGAGATATTTTACATTTATTTTTCATCTCAACTTGGACTAGTCACATTTCAGGTGCTCAGTGGTCACATGATACAGATTGGACAGTGTAGTTCCAACCTCCCCTCTGGGAAGGAAAGTAGTGACAATGCCAGTCCCACCCCAGGAAGGCCGCTTTCCACAAATAACACTAGTTCAGTTCAGTTCACTCAGTCATGTCTGACTCTTGGTGACCCCATTGATCGCAGCACACCAGGCCTCCCTGTCCATCACCAACTCCTGAAGTTCACTCAAACTCATTGAGTCAGTGATGCCATCCAACCATTTCATCCTCTGTTGTCCCCTTCTCCTCCTGCCTTCAATCTNTAAAAAAAAAAAAACCACTGTAGATAGTTTTAGAGAGAGTGGTAGGTATAATAATGACCCTCCAAGAAGTCAGCCATGTTCTAATCTTAACCTGTGAATATGTTACCTTACACAGCAAAAGGGACATTGTAGATGTGATTAAGTTAAGGATCTTAAGATGAGTGATACTGGATCATCCTGGTGGGTCCAGTGTCCTTGGGCAGGAAGGAGGGTCAGAGTCAGACATGATGTATTGTTGGAGCAATGGAGTCACAAACCAAGGTCTGTGGGAAACCACCAGAAGTTGCCTAAAAAGTCTTAAATTGGGCTGGAAATGGAGGATATGGAGGTGAGCAAAAATAAACAAAACAATCTGCACCCTAGTGGAGCTTAATCAAATAAACGTATCTATTTACAAAGTGCTTGCAGGGGGAGATAAGAGTTTGTAACAACTGTCTTGGATTTAATATGTTGGGAGAAGGTGGTTGGCATCAGACTTAGTTGCCCAGAGGAAATACGAAAGAAAGAGGAGGGTCTAACTGATGAAGCAGGTGAGGGGAGCACTCCAGGCAGAAGAAAGAGACCAGGAAGCAAAAAGCAGACTCCAGCTCTGCCTCCGGGCTTTCATCTCAGAGCGTGTTGCAGCAAGAGCTACTCCTTGGCTTCGTCTTGCATCATCACCTTGGAGGCCCCAGCAGTGCTGGAGTGAGCTAGGGGCTGGCTGGCTGGCTTTTGGAAGACAAATGTCTCTTTCCCTTTCCTCTTGTGACACCCCCTACCCTAAATCACTTTCTGCTGCTCACAGGGTCCCACAAGCACCTGGCTTCCAACACACCGTGTGAACTGACGGAGGGTCCCGTGTGTTATTTCTTCTCTAATTAGCTCGTGCACCCGTGCTCCCGGAGACTGCTCCTGAGCCCAAGAGGCCACCAGAGGTCGCATTAACAAGCTCGCTATAATAAGTCTTTGCCATGAAAGCTCAGGGTAATTAATTCTAACACTGGGAAGGGCTCAAGACTAATTCCACTGAACTGTATTGTGAAATCAGGGCACACACACTCACACACAAATCATACTGTCACTTAGCAGTTTCTTGCTTCTGATGCTTTTCGTTACATGGCTTCCTTTTCTTCCCATAATCAGCCCATCCATTAGGTACAATAGTATTTCATGGTTCTTCTTGTTTTACAGATTCTAAGAAACTAAGGCCCAGAGAGGTCTCTCAAGTCACACAGCTTCAGTGCTGGAGCTGGGATTTCATCTCAGTGCTAAGTTATTACCAAACTCATGTTCTTTCTAATATCCTCCATGAGCTATGGTTTTGGTACTTTGAACTATGTTTTACATTCAGAACTTAACTAACCCTTCCTGTTACCAGAGAATTGGTGCAGCAGGCTCTTGCAGTTGTGTGTGTATATATTTAATTGAATGATCTCTGTCTAAATAAAACCTTTTGGCCTACTGCATGTCCTGGCACTGCTGAATGTCTGATCCAGAGACAGACCCTTGGAGTCTCTGTCCAAAGCCTTCTGCCTCTCAGAAGACCTAACTAGGAAAAAAGGGTAACAGAAAGTAACTTGCTGATCCTAATTGCTTCGCCCGCTCTACATGTCTCAGATCAAATACCATTTTGTCCTCTTTTTCCCCTTTAGGGGGGAATTAATTAAGCTCTAATTACACCGACAGAAAAAAATAGAAGCTACAATAAAATTATTTTTTTTTTTTAAAAAAAGCTATTAACAAGGTCTGTGCACAGAGCTTGTTATAACCCAGGGAATGAGCCTCATTTGAATTTTATGGCCTTTCCATTTACATTTTTTTTTTTTATTAAACCTTTCCTTACAATCCCCAATATGTCTTCCATGGTATAATCATCCTTGGGAATTTTCAGGTGTTAAATTAGATACTTGGGGGCTCCCTGACTCCTCCTGCCTTTGGTCAAAGCATGCTATATTCCATGAGGCAGATTAATAATATTTTTTTAAAAACTGATTTGAGAGTTCACACCAATTTTTTGTTTTCCATCTGGAAGGAAGTCTGACTTGCACAGCCCCTCTGGTCCAGGCAAATTAAATGGGAGTGAACATTTTCCTTGTCAGAAAGAAATTTTAGAAGTGGATTGTAATCAGGACATGTCACTTTAAGGGAGGAACACAATCCTTTCTCTCCATCAAAGTGTAGCCAGCCATGCAGACAGGGCTGGGCTGCTATGAAGGTGGGAAGGACCTTCCCACCAGCAGGGATGGGAGAGGCCCCCTTGCCCTGCCGTACTTCACAGCACTTTCCTGAATGTCAGAGCTTGAAACATAAACCATCCCAGAAGGAGATGTGACCCACCAACTGACCCAACGAAGTGTAGAACTGTGACTTGACCCTAGACCTGTACCCGTCCTGTGGTTTCCCTATCACATGTGGCTGGGTCACTGGGATAAGGTCTTCAGAATTCAGACTGTCAATCCCAAGTCTCCATCTGCTGAATCACAGCATCTAGGAATAGGGTCTTGGAATCAGTATTTTTTTCAAATGCATCCAGGCAGATTCTGATACTAGTCAGACATGGGAGTCATCTGGTTAAAATGTCAAGTGTTAATCACTCAGTTGTGTCCAACTGTTTGTGACCCCATGGACTGTAGCCCACCAGGGTCCTCTGTCCATGGAATTCTCCAAGCAAGAATACTGGAGTGGGTAGCCATTTCCTTCTCCAGGGGGTCTTCCGGACCCAGGGATTGAACCTATATCTCCCACATTGCATGCAGATTCTTTACTGTCTGAGCCACCAGGGAAGCCCTCTAAAATGCCAAGGGTAGATGAAAAACACAAGCTTTCAGGGAAGAGAAACACACTACGTGTCTCAAATAGCAGAGAAGAATGAAACATACTCCCAAGAGGTTGGAACTTTGAGCCTAGACATTCCCACAGGGGAATNATCTCCCACATTGCATGCAGATTCTTTACTATCTGAGCCACCAGGGAAGCCCTCTAAAATGCCAAGGGTAGATGAAAAACACAAGCTTTCAGGGAAGAGAAACACACTACGTGTCTCAAATAGCAGAGAAGAATGAAACATACTCCCAAGAGGTTGGAACTTTGAGCCTAGACATTCCCACAGGAGAATTTCTTTGAAACTTTCTCATTTATCATACAAATGATATAATTTGGGATTCTACTTTAAGAATGAGAATTATATACATATATGCATATATTCCATGTGCATATGTACATATATATGTATATATGCATGTATATTCATATCCCAGATACTAGCTGGCTCCAGAATATGCTACCTTTCCTAGAATAGCCCATGCTCTAGCCAAGGCACATACACAGACTTTCCTCAGATTTCTAAAAATCCCTGGTGGCATAAAGGTGGGTGCTTATAGCCTCAGATTCATCTCCAGGCTCTAAATTCCTTCTTCCACTAAATTCATTTCTGGACCCTCTCACCATTCCGTGGTCATCATCTCTACTTTTTGATGCATGGAAAGTGACCCATATTTGATTTCTACTAAAATTAATTCTCAGAAGATATTGGTCTAATAATGATTATTTGGGAAAGAACAGGGGCAAAATAGAAGGGAGGAGGGGCAGTGATGTGCGGGAGCAGGCTCATATAGGCTCACAAGAGCCAGCTACTAAGTGCTCAGGATTTTTGCAATCTGGTTGGTAAACAAAGTCATTAGTTAAAATTAAATTATATAAACTTATGATTAAACTACCCTAAACACCTTACTTGGAGAAGGCAATGGCACCCCACTCCAGTACTCTTGCCTGGAAAATCCCATTGATGGAGGAGCCTGGTGGGCTGCAGTCCATGGGGTCACTAGGAGTTGGACACGACTGAGCGACTTCACGTTCACTTTTCACTTTCATGCATTGGAGAAGGAAATGGCAACCCACTCCAGTGTTCTTGCCTGGAGAATCCCAGGGACGGGGGAGCCTGGTGGGCTGCCGTCTCTGGGATCGCAGAGTCGGACATGACTGAAGCAACTTAGCAGCAGCAGCAGCAGTAAACACATTACTTACTATTCATTTCACTACATTTTATTATTATCTATACCACTGAAGTTGTCTACTATGCTTGGGTGGCAGAAATATTATAAAATGAGCTGCTATCACATATCTCCCCAAGTCTATGTTTAGTGGTTACATTGGTAGAAATAAATTGGCCATGGTGAGAGTCTTATTACCACATAAATTGGCGAATTCAATAAATCAAATCTTGTTCATTATCTAGACTTAAAAATTCATGAAGATGATATTAATAAGGTCAATTAAACTTAAAATGTGTTGTATGTTTGACTCACATAAAAGGCTGAAAAAATTTTTGTCAATATTTGAAAACTATTACCTGTGTCAACAGAGTAGTCACTCATGTCAATGAAGTTCCGACAGGGCTGTTACCCTTGTTTCACTTCCATCTTATTCATCAACATAAATGAAAATATCAACCAATATTCATGTCAGAACTACACTTGTAATCAAGTATGTATTTTTAGCCTGGTTTTGTCAAATCATGGTTGAATTGCAACCATTGATCAGCTAGAGATTTAAGAATTCTACAAAATCTGTGAATGCATTTTGTGAGAATCAAGTGGTTAGATGGGAAAGAATAGCCTATATTTTGTTCTCATTTGTAAATTGTGTGCTATACATCCTTCATATCAGTAAAGATTTGAATAAGCTTACATGTTTCCCCAGAGAGCTAGTTGTTAAACATTTAGCAGCCCATCATAATAATATAAACACATTGAATAGTGAGCATGTGTGTGTGTGTGTGTGTGTGTGTGTATTCTCTCATCTCAAAAATAGTTAATTTTTCTTCTCCCTCCCTATCAGGTGCAAAAACTAATTGCTTTCTTTATCTTCTGCAGAGCTATTTAATCATCTTGTTCATTGGGGTTTCCAGATGGTAAAGATGGAATTTCCTGCTTGCCATGCAGGAAATGCAGGTTCAATCCTTGGGAGAATAGAATGGGAACCCACTCGAGTATTCTTGCCTGGAGAATCCCATGGACAGAGAAGCCTAGTGGGCTACAATCCACGGGGTCACAAAGAGTCCCACATGACTGAGCAACTAATACTTTATTAGATATTGTGTGTTTGTGGGTTACCACCCAAACATCCATATCCCTTTCCCCATCAATAGCCTATTACATTTTCAATGCGGAATGCACCCCTCCTCCAGTCTCAGTTTTATGTGAGAGAATGAACCCTTCCCCAGCTACAGGGATTGGCTCTGAGAGACTTAGCCAATCAGCATGTCCCAGCTTCCTGGCTACAGTGACTGGTTCAGAGTTGAACACAACCTAATACAGGCCAATAAAAGAGAAGGAAAGCCAGGTCTTAAGGAAGTGATATTAGAAGAGATAAATTCCTTTTCTCTGGGCAATGTATTTTGAGATAGGAACTACTTCAGCCTCTTTATTATCCCAAGGAGAGAACTCAGAACCAAGGGAAGAAAAACTACCAGAACTTGAGGATGAAGCCAGATACCATGGAAAGTAAAGTGTGTGTGTGTGTGTGTGTGTGTGTGTGTGTGTGAATATGTGTGTGTGCACGTGTGTGTGTGCACGCTCATGCACGCCCGTGCCCGAATGCAAACTCAGTCCCTCAGTCATGTCAGACTTTGTGCAACCCTATGGGCTGTAGCGGCTCCTCTGTCCATGGAATTTTCCATGCAAGAATACTGGAGTGGGCTGCCATTTCCTCCTCCAGGGGGATTTTCCAAATCCAGGGATGGAACCTGAGTCTCTTGTGTCTCTTGCATTGACAGGCAGATTCTTTACCACTGTGCCACCTGGGAAGCCCCCACACTATACTTGATCTTAGTCAAAAGGCAAGAGAGCAAAGAAGATACACAAAATCTGGGTCCTTGTTAAAATTATTTGAAGACAGAGCCTTATCCGAAACCAAATTTTCCTGGCTTTTAGGTATAAGAAGTAATAAATTCCCTCTGTTTTTAATGCCAATTTGAGTTCATTTTTCTGTCACTTGAAACCAAAAATATCCTTCATTTTTATATTTGTTTTGACTCTTTACTTCAGGGTCCTCACTTTCTACCCCAGGAATTTCTTCTTTAAGAGAAATTCTATTCAAGCTAATAAGGTTAAAAAAAAATAATGCCAGTACATAAAAGTAGTGTTTCTAATAACACTGTCAAGCAAAATTCACATTTGAGAAAGTTGCACCACATTTATTCCGTGGCTTCTGAGTGCTTGTTAGCAGAACTGTATACTAAGGGACATGCGCACTTCAACTTGAGAAGCCTGGTGCTCTCCTGAGAAACCTGTATGCAGGCCAGGAAGCAACAGTTAGAACTGGACGTGGAACAACAGACTGGTTCCAAA
>SJYA01008172.1:0-16971 GCA_006410615.1 Neotragus moschatus | reverse complement strand
AGCCTTTTGGACTCTGTGGGAGAGGGAGAGGGTGGGATGATTTGGGAGAGTGGCATTGTAACATGTATGATATCATAAGTGAAATGAATTGTCGGTCTAGGTTTGATGCAGGATGCAGGATGCTTGGGACTGATGCGTGGGGATGATCCAGAGGGATGGTGTGGGGTGGGAGGGGGGAGAGGGGTCGGGATTGGGAGCTCATATACACTCGTGGCTGTTTCATGTTAATGTATAGCAAAATGAATACAGTATTGTAAAGCAAAACAAACTAAAAAATAAAAATTTAAATTAAAAAAAAAAATAAAGGATATCAGCCCTGGGTGTTCTTTGGAAGGAATAATGCTAAAGCTGAAACTCCAGTACTTTGGCCACCTCATGCAAAGAGCTGACTCATTGGAAAAGTCCCTGATGCTGGGAGGGGTTAAGGGCAGGAGGAGAAAGGGACAACAGAGGATGAGATGCCTGGATGTCATCACTGACTCGATAGACATGAGTCTGAGTGAACTCCAGGAGTTGGTGATGGAGAGGGAGGCCTGGCATGCTGCAATTCATGGGTTCACAAAGAGCTGGACACGACTGAGTGACTGAACTGAACTGATGGGAACAATATATTTCACAAAGGAGGCAAGAATATACTATGATGAAAATACAGCTTCTTCAATAAGCAGTACTGGGAAAATGGGACAGCTATATGTAAAAGAATGAAATCAGAACACATTCTAACACCATACTCAAAGATACACTCAAAATAGATTAAATACCTTAATGTAAGACCAGAAACTATAAAACTCTTAGAGGAAGACATAGACAGAATACATTTTGACATAAATAACAGCAACATCTTCTATGATCCACTTCCTAGAGTAATGGAAATAATTTTTTAATGGGACCTAATTAAACTTAAAATCTTTTGAACACCAAAGGAAACTATAAACAAGGTGAAAAGACAACCCTCAGAATGGGATAAAATAATAGCAAATGAAACAACTGACAAAAGATTAATCTGCAAAATATATAAGCAGCTCATGGAGTTCAATATCAGAAAAATTAACAACCCAATCAAAAAATGGGCAGAAGACCCAAACAGATATTTCTCCAAAGAAGACATACAGATGGCTAATAAACACATGAAAAGTTACTCAATATGACTCATTATTAGAGATATGCAAATCAAAACTACAGTGAGGTATCACCTTACACTGGTCACAAAGACCATCATCAAAAAGTCTACAAATAATGCTGAAGAGGGTGTAAAGAAAAGGGAACCCTCTTGCATTGTTGGTGGGAATGTAAATTGATACAGCTACTAATGGAGAATGGTATGGAAATTCCTTAAAAACTAGAAATAAAAATACCAAATGAGCCAACAATTTCCCTACTGCACACATACCCTGAGGAAACCAAAACTAAAAAAGACATTATGCCCCACAATGTTCATCTGAGTACTATTTACATAGGATATGGAAGCAACCTAGATGTCCATCAACAGATGAATGGATAAAGAAGCTGTAGTTCATATATACAATGGAATATTGCTCAGCCATAAAAAGGAATACATTTGAGTCAGTTCTAATGAGGTGGATGAACCTAGGGGCTATTATATAGAGTGAAGTAAGTCAGAAAGAGAAAAACAAATATTGTATATTAACCCATATATGTGAAGTCTAGAAAGATGGTGCTTACTGATGAACCTATTTTCAGGGCAGCAGTGGAAATGCAGACATAGAGAAAAGACTTGTGGACATAGTGAGGGAAGAAGGTGGGACAAATTGAGAGAGCAGTATGGAAACATATACACTGCCATATGTAAAACAGATAGCCAATGAGTATTTGCTATATGATGCAGGGAACTGAAACGCAGTGCTCTGTGAAAATTTAGATGGGTAGGTTGAGTGGGAAGTGAGAGGGAGGTTCAAGAGGGAGGTGATATATGTATACCTATGGCTGATTCATATTGATGTATGGCATAAATGAATACAATACTGTAAAGCAATTATATGCAATTAAAATAAATAATTAAAAAAAAAAAACATATAAGATGGTTCCTGACTCCTGGTGGATAATTAATCATTGAGGTGAGTTACCATGTCGACATCATGGATGCTGCTATTACTTGCTTCCTGTTTCAGTTAGGTATCTGATTATCTTGGGAGTTGCTCTGTGTACAGATAAAGTTCAGACAAGAGAAGGGGCCTGAATTCTGTCCTGGGATCTTCTGCATCATCCCGTACTTCACAGATATGCATTTGGGAGAAGGGAGGGGCAGAGTGTTGGACTAGCCAGCTGCAATAACCACTTGTTATTACTACTTCAAATGAATTTCTGCTTCTCTACTACAGTCATTTTACTTAAATTAGCAGCTAGCATTGATGACAAAGAACATATTCTTATAAACAATGGTCCCTTTACTCACTCACATAATGCTTGTGTTCTGTTTGTGGTCTGATAATCCATCTAACAGAGTTTTGTCAAGAAAACACACTGGTCATAACAAACATGCTTTACTAACAACACAAGAGATGACTCTACACATGGACATAACCAGACAGTCAATACTCAAATTGGATTGAATAGATTATTTGTAGCTGAAGATGGAGAAGATCTATACAGTCAGCAAAAACAAGACCTGGAGCTGACTGCAGCTCAGATCATCAACGTCTTATTATAAAACTCAGGCTTAAATTGAAAAAAGAAGGGAAAATCACTAGGTTATCCAGGTATGACCTAAACCAAATTCCTTATGATTATACAGTGGAAGTGACAAATAGATTCAAGGAATTAGATCTGGTAGGCAAAGTGCCTGAAGAGCGATGGACAAAGGTTCATAGCATTGTGCAGAAGGCAGTGACGAACACTATCCCAAAGAGAAAGAAATGCAAGATGGCAAAGTGGTTGTCTGAGGAAGATTTACAAGTAGCTGAGGAAAGAAGAAAAATGAAAGGCAAGGAAGAAAGGGAAGGATATGCAGAGTTTCAGGGAATAGCAAACAGAGATAAGAAAGACTCCTTAAATGAACAATGCAAAGAAATAGAAGAAAACAAGAGAAAGGGAAAGACTAGAGACCTCTTCAGGAAAATTGAAGATATCAAGGGAACATTTAATGCAAGGATGGGCACAATAAAGGACAGAAATGGTGAGGACCTAACAGAAGCAGAAGAGATTAAAAAGAGGTGGCAAGAATGCAGAGAAAAATTATACAAAAAAGTGTTAATGACACAAATAACCATGACGGTGTTGTCACTCACCTACGTCCAGAAATCCTGAAGTGCGAAGTCAAGTAGGCCTTAAGAAGCATTACTATAAACAAAACTAGTCGAAGTGATGGAATTACAGTTGAGCTATTTCAAATCCTAAAAGATGATGCTGTTAAAGTATTACACTCAATATGTCAGAAAATTTGGAATGCTCAGAAGTGGCCACAGGACTAGAAAAGGCCAGGTTTCATTCTAATCCCAAGGAAGGGTAATGCCAAAGAATATTTGAACTACCATACAATTGGGCTAATTTAACATGCTACCAAGGTAATGCTCAAAATTCTTCAAGCTAGGCCTCAACAGTACGAGAACTGAGAACTTCCAGATGGACAAGCTTGATTTAGAAAAGGAAGAGGAACCAGAGATCAAATTATCAATATTCATTAGATCATAGAGAAAGGAAGGGAATTTCAGAAAAATATCTGCTTCAATGATGCACAAACATCTTTGTGTGCTATGGATGGAGATTCATGACAATGTACAGGAGGCAGGGATCAAGATCATCCCCAAGAAAAAGAAAGGCAAAAAGGCAAAATGGTTGTCTGAGGAGGACTTACAAATAGCTGAGAAAAGAAGAGAAGTGAAAGGCAAAGAAGAAAAGGAAAGATATACCCATTTCAAAGCAGAATTCCAAAGAATAACAAGGAGAGATAGAAAAGCCTTCCAAAATGATCAGTGCAAAGAAATACAGGAAAACAACAGAATGGGAAAGACTAGAGATATCTTCAAGAAAATTAGAGATATAAGGGGAACATTTCATACAAAGATGGGCACAATAAAGGACAGAAATTGTATGGACCTAACAAAAGAAGAAGATATTAAGAAGAGGTGGCAAGAATACACAGAAGAACTATGCAAAAAAGATCTTCATGATCCAGATAATCATGATGGTGTGATCACTCATCTAGAGCCAGACATCCCAGAGTCTGGTGGGCCTTAGGAAGCATCACTACGAACAAAGCTAGAGGAGGTGGTGGAATTGCAGTTGAGCTATTTCAAATCCTAAAAGATGATGCTGTGAAAGTGCTGCACTCAATATGCCAGCAAATTTGGAAATCTCAGCAGTGGCCACAGGACTGGAAAAGGTCAGTTTTCATTCCAATCCCAAAGAAAGGCAATGCCAAAGAATGCTCAAACTTCCGCACAACTGCACTCATCTCACATGCTAGCAAATTAATGCTCAAAATTCTCCAAGCCAGGCTTCAACTGTATGTGAACTGTGAACTTTTAGATGTTCAAGCTGGATTTAGGAAAAGGAGAGGAATCAGAGATCAAATTGCCAACATCCATTGAATTAATGAAAAAGCAAGAGAGTTCCAGAAAAACATCTGCTTCTGCTGTATTGACTATGCCAAGGCCTTTGATTGTGTGTATCACAACAAACTGTGGAAAATTCTTCAAGTTATGGGAATACCAGACCACCTATCCTGCCTCTTGAGATATCTGTATGCAGGTCAGGAAGCAATAGTTAGAACTGGACATGGAACCACAGACTATTTCCAAATAGGAAAAGGAGTATGTCAAGGCTGTATATTGTCACCTTATTTATTTAACTTATATTCAGTGTATATCATGAGAAATGTTGGGCTGGATGAAGCACAAGCTGGAATTAAGATTGCCAGGAGAAATATCAGTTACCTCAGATATTCAGATGGCACCACCCTTATGGCAGAAAGCGAAGAACTAAAGAGTCTCTTGATGAAAGTGAAAGAAGAGAGTGAAAAAGTTGGCTTAGAACTCAATATTAAGAAAACTAAGGTCATGGCATCTGGTCCCATCACTTCATGGCAAATAGATGGGAAAACAGTGGAAACAGTGACAGACTTTATTTGGGGGGCTCCAAAATCACTGCAGATGGTGACTGCAGCCATGAAATTAAAAGACACTTGCTCCTTGGAAGAAAAGTTATGAGCAACCTAGATAGCATATTAAAAAGCAGAGACATTACTTTGCCAACAAAGGTCTGTCTAGTCAAAGTTATCTTTTTCCAGGAGTCATGTATGGATGTGAGTTCTACTCTAAAGACAACTGAGAACCAAAAAATTGATGCTTTTGAACTATGGTGTTGGAGAAGACTCTTGAGAGTCCCTTGGACTGAAAGGAGATCCAACCAGTCCATCCTAAGGAAATCAGTCCTGAATATCCATTGGAAGGACTGATGTTGAAGCTGAAACTCCAATACTTTGGCCACTGATGTGAAGAAATGACATTAGAAAAGACCCTGATTCTGGGAAAGATTGAAGGCAGGAGGAGAAAGGGATGACAGAGGATGAAATGGTTGGATGGCATCACTGACTCAATGAACATGAGTTTGAGTCAACTCTGGGAGTTGGTGATGGAGAGTGAGGCCTGGCTTGCTTCAGTTCATGGGGTCACAAAGAGTTGGACACAACTAAGTGACTGAACTGAACTGATCTGTGTGCATCACAGCAACCTTGGAAAATTTTTAAAGAGATGAGAATACCAGATCACCTTTCCTGTTTCTTGAGAAACATATATGTGGGTCAAGAAACAACAGTTAGACCTTGTATGAGGCAACTGACTGCTTCAAAATTGGAAAAGGAGTACAACAGTTTGAAAACATCAGTTCTTTGGCACTCTGCCTTCTAACTGTCCAGCCCTCACATCCATACATGACTACTGGAAAGACCATAATGTTGATTATATGTACCTTTGTTGGCAAAGTGATGTTTTTTTATTTTTAACACACTATCTAGATTTGACCTACTTTCCTGCCATAAAGCAATTGTCTTCCTATTTCATGACTGCAGTCACAATCCACAGTGATTTTAAAGCCCAAGAAGAGGAAATCTGTCACTGCTTCCACATTTCCCCCTTCTATTTGCCATGATGCGATGGTACTGGATGCCTTGATCTCAGTTTTTTTTCTTTCTTTTTTTTTTGGGGGGGGGGTAAGGATTTTTTTTTTTTTAGTTTGTTTTGCTTTACAATACTGTATTCATTTTGCCATACGTTGACATGAATCAAATTGAGTCTTAAGCAGGCTTTTTCACTCTCCTCCTTTACCCTCATNTGTTGTTTTTTGGGGGGGGGGTAAGGTTTTTTTTTTTTTTAGTTTGTTTTGCTTTACAATACTGTATTCATTTTGCCATACGTTGACATGAATCAAATTGAGTCTTAAGCAGGCTTTTTCACTCTCCTCCTTTACCCTCATCAAGGGTCTCATTAGTTCCTCTTTGCTTTCTATCATTAGAGTGATATCATCCGCAAGAGATATCATCTGAGATTGTTATTTCTCCCTGCAGTCCTGATTCCAGCTTGTAACTCATCCAACCTGGCATGATGTGCTCTGCATATAAGTTAAATAAACAGGATGGCTATAAACAAACTTGTCGTACTCCTTTCTCAATCCTGAACCAGTCAGTTGTTCTGTACAGTGTTCTAATTGCTGCTTCTTGACCCACATTCAGGTTTCTCAGGAGGCAGGTAAGATGGTCTAATATTCCCATCACTTTAAGAGTGCTCCAAAGTTTGTTATGATCCACACAGTCAAATGGACATTATTGGGTGACTAACATACACATAGTCAAAGACTTTATTTATCTTTTTTTACATTTACTAGATTATTTTATTTAATCTTTTTCAAAAAAAAGGAAATAATGTTTTTTAGACAGTTAAATTATTACTTTTTTTGTTCATTTGGTTTTTTTTTAATTTTTATTTTTTAGATTGTTTTGCTTTACAGTACTGTATTTGTTTTGCTATACATTGACATGAATCAGCCATGAGTGTATAATAGCATGGTCAGTGAAACAGAGGTTATTTCCCCTTGCTTTCTCTATGATTCAACAAATGTTGGCACTTTGATCTTTGGTCCCTCTGCCTATTCTAAGCTCAGCTTTAACATCTAGAAATTTTAGGTTCACTTAATGCTGAAGCCTAGCTTTGTAGATTTTAAATATATATAACCTTACTTGCATGGGAGATGAATGCAATTGTGCAGTGGTTTGAACTGTATCTCTTGACTTCCTACTTTTGCATTCCAGTTCTCTATGATAAATAGGACATCTTTTTTGGTGCTAGTTCTAGAACGTTTTATAGGTCTTCATAGCGAAGGGCAGTACTACTGGAATGATGACTGACCTTTTCTAGTCCTGTGGCCACTGCTGGGTTTTCCAAATTTGCTAACATATTGAGTGCAGCACTTTAATAGCCTCATCTTTTAGGACTTTTAAATAGCTCTGCTGGAATTCCATCACCTCCACTAGCTTTATTGGCAGAAGTGCTTCCTAAGGCCCACTTGACCTCACATTCCAGAATGTCTGGCCCTGAGTGAGAGACTACACCATTGTGGTTGTCTGTGTCATTAAGATCTATTTTTTATATTGTTCTTCTCTGTATTCTTTCCATCTCTTCCTGATCTCTTCTGCTTCTATTAAATCTTTACTGTTTCTGTCCTTTATTTTGCCCATCTTTGGATGAAATGTTCCTTTGGTATTTCCAATTTTCTTGAGGAGGATTATAGTTTTACCCTTTCTGTAGTTTTCCTCTGTTTCTTTGCATTGTTTATTTAAGAATGCCTTCTTGTCTCCCCTTGCTATTCTCTGGAACTCTGTGATTAGTTGGGTTTACCTTTTGCTTTCTCCCTTGCTTTTCACTTCTCCTCTTTCCTCAGCGATTTGTAAAGCCTCCTCAGACAATCACTTTGCCTTCTTGCATTCCTTTTTCTCTTGGGATGGTTTTGCTTGCTGGTTCCTGTACAATATTACGCACCTCTTTCCATAGTTTTTCAGGCACTCTGTTTACTAGATCTAACCCCATAAATCCATTGGTCACCTCCATTGTATATTCACAGGGAATTTGATTAAAGTCCTATCTGACTGGCCTATTGGTTTTCCTCACTTTCTTTATTTTAACCCTGAATTTTGCTTTGAGGAGCTGATGATCTGGGCCACAGTCAGTTCCAGGTCTTGTTTTCACTGACTGTATACAGCCTCTCCATCTTCAGCTACAAAGAATATAATCAGTCTGATTTCACTATTGACAATTTGGTAATGTCCATGTGTAAAGTCATCTCTTGTGTTGTTGAAAAGGGGTGTTTTCTATGACCTGTTTGTCCTCTTGGAAGAATTCTGTTAGCCTTCGCCTTGCTTCATTTTGTACTCTAAGGGCAAACTTGCCTGTTACTTCACGTATCTCTTGACTTCCTACTTTTGCATTCCAATCTATATGATGAATAGGACATCTTTTTTGGTGTTAGTTCTAGAATTTTTTATAGGTCTTCATAGAGCTAATGAACTCCAGCTTCTTTAGCATCAGTGGTTGGCGTGTAGACTTGGATGACTGTGATACTGAATAGTTTTCCTTGGAATGATCTCAGAACCGAGATCATTCTGTTGTTTTTGAGGTTGCATTTCATACTCTTTTGTTGATTATGATGGCTACTCCATTTCTCGTATGGGATTCTTGCCCAGGGTAGTAGATATAATGGTCATGTGAATTAAATTCACCCATTCCCATCCATTTTAGTTCACTGATTCCTAAGATGACGATGTTTATTCTTATCATCTCCTGCCTAACCACATTCAATTTACCTTGATTCATGGACCTAACATTTCAGGTTCTTATGCAATACACTTCTTTAGAGCATTGGATTTTGCTTTCATCAGCAGACACATCCACAAATAAGTGTTGTTTCCACTTTGGCCAGCTGCTTCATTCTTTCTAGAGCTATTAGTAGATCTCTTCCTCCCTTCCCCAGTAGCACACTGGCCACCTTCTGACTGGAGGGTTCATCTTCTGGTGTAATATCTTTTTTGCCTTTTTATACAGTTCGTGGGGATCTCACAGCTAGTTTACTGGAGTGGTTTACCATTCCTTCCTCCAGTGGATTTTGTCAGAACTCTCTACTATGACCCATCCATCTTGAGTGGCACTATACAGCATGGCTCATGGCTTCACTGAGTTATGCAAGCCCCTTTGCCACTAGGCAGTAATCCATGAAGGGGATCATCATGCAAAATGCTGGGATAGGTGAATCACAAGCTAGAATCAAGATTGCTGGGAGAATTATCAACAACCTCTGATGTGTAGATGACACTTCTCTAATGGCAGAAAGTGAAGAGGAACTAAAGGGCCTCTTGATGAGGGTGAAAGAGGAGAGTGAAAATGCTGGCTTAAAACTCAACATTCAAGAAACTAAGGTCAAGGCATCTGTTCCCATTACTTCGTGGCAAGCAGAAGGGGAAAGAGTGGAAGCAGGAACAGACTTTATTTTCTTGGGCTCCAAAATCACTGTGGATAGTGACTGCAGCCTTGATTTTAAAAGACACTAGCTCCTTGGAAGGAAAACTATGACAAGCCTAGACATCACATTAAAAAGCAGAGACATCACTTTGCTGACAAAAGTATGTATTCAAAGCTATGGTTTTTCTAATAGTCATATATAAGTGTGAGAGTTGGACCACAACGAAGGCTGAGCACTGAAGAGCTGATGTTTTCAAATTGTGGTGTTGGAGAAGACTTTTGAGAGTCACTTGAACTGCTAGAAGATCTAGCCAGTTAATCCTAAAGGAACTCAACCTCAAATATTTATTGGAAGTGTTGATGCTAAAGCTGAAGCTCCAGTACTTTGACCATCTGATGTGAAGTCTCTTCAGAAAAGACTCTTATGCTGGGAAAAAATAGGGCAAAAAGAGTAGGGGGTGGCAGAGGATGAGATGGTTAGATAGTATCACCAACTCAATGGACATGAACTTGAGCAAACTAGGAGATAGTGAAAGACAGGAAAGTCTGGTGTGCAGAAGTCCATGGGGGTCACAAAGAGTCAGAAACAACTTAGTGACTGAACAACAAAAAAGCCATCTCTCCTCTGGCCCAGTTCTATAGCTGCTGCTGCTTTACAATCTGTGCTGAATGAGGCTTGAGCCCAGCTTCTTCCTTTCAGCTGTCTCTCATGCTGTATGTGTCTTGCATTTTTATATGATCAAAAGTGACCTTAACATCTTTCCTCCTTGTGTGGAATTTAATTTCCTAACTGCAGTTTTATACAGTGCAAAATGAAGATGTTGTATCTCTGATCTTGCAAGAAAAAACCAGTTCCTCACCTGTGTGGGGAGTATGGAATTGATTGATATGTTAATGTAGGAGGATGCAGTCCTGAAAGGATGTCAGGTACTTCTAAATATACACTGTGTGCGGCCCAGTTATGCCTGCTGCAGGCTTTGATGTAAAATAAAATGGGATAAGGGTGGGAGAGTGAAGCCATATTACAGATCTTCTTCCTTCTAACAGAAGGGCAAAGGTCAGTAAAATCCTCCCCAGCCACTTCCAAGCAAGGCAATGGGTTCCTCTTTTGATAGCTTAAAAAAGGAAAGTCACATTAAAATTTAGAGTTAAAATGTTCAGCAAGGCACTCTGCCTCACAACCAAAGGCCCCACTGGACAAATAAAATTTCAATAGTTCTCATAGCCCCTACATATGATTATGGGGTAAGTAGGTGAACATGGAAAACACAAAGATCAACCATAGCAAAGAGAAGGTGCCTGACCTGGTTCTTTTTGGTTCTCAGAGAGAGAGGGAAGCACCCCAGGGTTCCTTGTCACTGAGAGCTCCCAACTGAATAGCTTAAAAATATTCTGCCATGGAAATGGAATGAATAGTGCATAAAACACAATTCAGCCCTGGAACCAAGGCCCTTTGAAATGAGACTCAGTTCTGATAATTAATATCAGCAAAAGAAAAAGAGCTGTCAAGGAAAATTTGCCCAATGATATTAGAGCAAGTGGAATTAAGGGCAAGGCAGATAAATGACACAGTAACTAACAGACGAACATGTTTCAGGGGAAATTAAGGAAAGAGAAGATAGCTTATAGCATGCAAAAGACTAATGAAGAAAATAGGTTGAGCAAATATAAAACCTGAAAACAAAAAATGTTCCCATGAGTCCTTCACACCAGAGAAAGACAATACAGAAATGTGAATGAGTAAAAGATGAGACTAAAATGCAGAGAATAGGCCTAAAATAAAAGTTTTAAAAATTTAATATCAAAGAACATCATTAACAGAACTAGTAAATTAACAGAAGTGGAAAGGGAAAAGGCAATCCATTGCTGACATAGAGAAAGACAGATTTGAAATGACAGCTATGAAAGCCCAAGAAAAGACCTAGAGATTAAAACAATGATGGAAAAAAAAAAAAATGGAAATTAAGGACAGGCCAGGGAGACTAACTGGGGTCCCTGAAGTGGAAACCTTCCAAAAGGGGAAGAAAATTTTCATGAGCAAAAGAACAAGGATTGAAACCAATCTAGAAGTTAAAATCTACACTCCAGGAAACATTAATACATAATGAGTGCCATTGAAATAGTTTCTGCTTAAGTTAATAAACACTAAGGATAAAGGCTTGCTTCAGGAATTTAGACACAGAGTGCAACAAAGAGAACTGGTCAAGAACAGGCCAGACCATGCAGACAAATATTAGGCTGCCCCTTTAGCAGCATTCAGAATTTTAAAGACAAAGACATGGAGAGAAAATTCTGACAGCTATAACACATTAACCGAGAATGTTATACCCAGCCAAACTGGCTTCTAAGAATCATAGTCACAGATAAAAATACCAAAAATGGGCTCTTTTCATGAGACACAAGAAAAGTCAGCCCACTAACATGAACAGAGGAAGGACAGGTAGACCTGGGCAACATTTAAAATCAGTGGACCAATGGTTAAAACTGTACATTTTATATTATGTATATTTTACCACATAATTTTAAAATACCAAGGAAAAGGGAAAAAACAAAAACAAAAGTAGTACATGAAATGAAAAGTTAGGCTAAAAAGTTCTGAGGGAAAGAAAACAGTGTTTATCCACCCTAGTTTTCCTTTGATTACAAAGGCTACAGATAATTTTGGACTAGCAGGAATTTCAGAATCCAACATCTATGAGACCTTGGGACTCCTTAATGATAAAATCCAGCCAGCAAGCAAGTAAACCAAATAGAAACTCAGCCAGGAGAAGGAAAGCTATTAGAAGTAGGACCCCAAAGTATCAAATCCACTCAAATGTAAGTAGAAAAGGGCTAAACAACAAGGGCAATGATTGTTATAGGATAGAGTGCAACTCCTATTAACCTTGCAGATATCACCAACAAAAATCATGAGAAAATCATGTGAGAGTACACAAATGTTTATTTCTTCATCTTTTATAATAGAACATAATTAAAATTTTCTGAAATTGAAACAGAGAGTCAAAAACATAAAAGAGGCAACCTTTCGATGCTTTTCACATTCTTGTTCTTGATCTTAGAGGGCTCTTTTACAAAATAATATCTTTTTTGCCAAGGCAAGGTTTATCTGAAGATCTGCAGTTCCTTTCATTCAAATATCACCCCATTTTCTTCTCTTAAAGTAAAATTTAATAAAATACTTTTATATTGAACATAGTAGGTGTCACTAATCCCATTTTTATTGACAAATCTTTTTTTGTTTATCTGTACTTGCCCCTTTTATGATTGATATGGGCACAGAGATGTCTTAAGGTGAGGGCCACCTGAGGCTGATATGTCTGCTGCAGAGCAGCTAGATCTGAGGTCATTTTAAAACTTTCTCTTCCTGTATTTTTTTTTACTATTCTTTATAATGAACAGCCTTCATTTCTACCACATCAAAATTGCTTGAGAAAATGAATAAATTAGAGGAAATCAAATGTTTGAAAATTACGATTGTTTTCAGATTTTACTTGGGAAAACTTTAAAACCATCCTATCAGATAAGGGAAGCATTTATTTGTCCTGTGTCTGGAGTAGCTGGGTAAGAAATTGCTAGGTGGCTCAGCTCTACATGTAGGGTCCAAGATTACCTCCCAGACAGTTTTGGATGGCCTGGTTGGGGTGACCATAGACACTCTGCTCCATGAGTCCCCTTGTCCTTCAGGTGCCCCATCCCAGGCATATTGTTAGGGCAGAGGCAGCAGTACCAGGATAGGAAAGCCAACTACACAAGTGTTTTTACATGCTTCTACTTGCAACAAACCTGGTAACAGCCAAAGAAGTCAACCAGTTAAATTCAGAGTCAGATGGTAGAGAAACAGACTCTATTTAACATTGGGGAAAACTGAAAATGTCATATGGTACAATTCATATATACAGGGAGGAGTGAGGAGTTGGTTTCATTATAATATGGTTCAGGTAAGCTGTTTCTGCCTGTTTTTGCACTGAAATTAACTAGCCAGTCAGTTTTATCCCAACATCTCTCTCCCAGTAAGATTGAAAAGGAATCCTAATAGCTTCTTAATCCCTTTACTTAAGAATAGGAAAAAAAAAAGACATTTTTGTTTCAGAATATTCAGCTAGAAGCTACCAGGTTTTTTTTTTTTTTAGTTCAGGAAGACAGATTAGAGATTCATTGCCAGAAGCTTGGGCAAAGAAGAGCAAGCAAAAGATTCCAGGAAGAAGATCTTAATTAGCTTCAGATAACGAAATCCAGGGCAAACCCTATTATGGGTAAGGAGATAATGCCCTTGGATGGCTGGTTGTGAAGGTAGCATGCATCTGAGAACTTGGGGGAGGCAAGGAACAGGTTTCCAGCTGAGACTGCAATTTTCAGAGAACAACACAGAACTTTCTGTTCCTGAACAACTTGGTGGCTACCTTGGACCTGTGCATGAGCAAACTGATGGGGGGAGATACAAGAGTGAGTTTTACTAACCTGTGAGATGTTAGACAATGGTTAACTTCTTCAGGATGCACATATTGGGGACAGAGTCTCTGAAGAGGCCTGGCATTTCTTAGAGTTACACTTAAACTAGGTCCTGCAAAATGGAGAAGATTTCATACACGGAAGAATATTTCAGCATATTCCTACCATGTACTTACACTCGTAGATTTAGACTGAGTTTTATTCCTGATTTTGCTGTTTATCTGTCACAGGATCTTGGACTAGTCACCTAACTTTTCTAAACTTCAGTTTCATCATCTGTAAAATGAACATAACACAATAACCAAGGCTCGGGGTTATTCCAAAATTCAAAGGAGATGCTTTTTCTAAACTGGCATATGGTTAGCCCTCAACTGATGACAGATACCATGATTACTAATAAGTAGATGTCAGGGGTGAGATGAAGGACATGGCAAAGATGGCAAGGGCAATGCATGCTGATGCATTCTCATTTGAGATTCATTATTTAGAACTGTACTTAATTTTTTCGTGCCTTTATGGGCTGGTTCTCAGGGAAGTAAAGGGAATCTATCCCTGCTTCTTCAACCTCTCTTATTTTCTGAAGCATTTAAAGGACAATTAAACTGTGACAACTCACTGATGAATAACTGTGCTCTCTGCTAATCTTGTCACATTAGGCCCTGACTGGAGACACAATTAATACAACATGGTTGAACAGCTTACACATTAATTATGTGCCCCAGTAAAGGTGACAGGGCTGGGAGGCCTGCAGCATCTTAATTCCCCACCCTCGGGGACTTTTCCAGTGAAAGTGAGATTCCAATGTTGGCACAAATCAACTTTGTCACACCAGAGCTCAGAGCTGCACCAAGGGGGACTCCCTCTTCTGTACCCCATACCTTCTGTCTGCAGACCCAGGACTGTAGCAGCTGGGTAGAAGTGATTTACAGTGAGCCCTCCAAGGTGATGTGTTAGCACTCAAGGTCAGTGAATTGAACAGTGTGGCTTCATAATGTGCAGCACTTTGAGCTTCACTCTCAACCTCAAAAAGAATTTGTCTTTTGCAAAAATAAGGGGCTCTGTTATTGG
Source organism: Neotragus moschatus (assembly GCA_006410615.1). Taxonomy (NCBI): domain Eukaryota; kingdom Metazoa; phylum Chordata; class Mammalia; order Artiodactyla; family Bovidae; genus Neotragus; species Neotragus moschatus. The sequence goes on along the minus strand of SJYA01008172.1, from coordinate 1,993 downwards.
TGCTTCACCGAGGCTCACTCAGTCAAGCCTCAGAGCAGCCTGAGAGCTTCAAACAGCACACCAATCAGGAACCTGTCCCCTTTCCCTAGCCTCTGAGCTCCTCACTGTCAGCCAGGCAGGATGCAACTTCAGATCCTTTTCTATGCAAACACATACCTATTTGTATGAGCATTTATCATTTTCAATGTCGTTGGTGGACTGAAAGAAAAACACACAACACGGGAGTTGTGAGTGAAGTTTTATTCAGATTCTTACTGAAGACGGTGATCTAAGAGAGTGCCTCTAAGATATCTCTGAGAAACTGCTTCAGAGAGGTCCTAGGGAGGCTAGTTTACACATGATTTTTGTTGTGGAATACGTACAGTCAGTAAACATGTTGGTAAAAGACTACTGATGGTCACAGAGAACAGACATCTCAAATTAATGTTTACAGTAATTTTCTATGTATGGGAAGATGCAAGAAATGAAGTTCATTAAAATTCTTCCGAAATGCCTCCAACTATCCAAGGACCTGTTTGTGCACAGAGCATGTGTGTGCACAGAGCCAGTCCGAACAACACATTACACTCTTTCTCGGGGTTGCTTTTCCACAAACCTTCTACAACTTACTTTTTTAACTTCAGGTTTTGCCCTATGCTTTCCCTTTTTCTTTCTCTCTTAACCTCTCTTTAGGACAAAGTTATTTCCCCTTAACAGATTGCATTTCTATTCCTTATACTGTTTAAAATTTTCCTTGCCTACAAAGATACTTTACTTATTAATTTTAGTAGTTTTATTTACATAATCCAAATTCTCAACCCTTAAAAACACCAGACTCTAGTGAAAGCCACAGAGAAAGAAATGATAAACCATCACGCCAGCATTTCCTGATTGGCAGACTTACATACATATGCCATAAGCTCTTTGTTGTTATTGAGTCACTAAGTTGTGTCCGACTTCTTGGGATCCCATGGTCTGAAGCATGTCAGACTCCTCTGTCCTCCATTATCTCCTGGAGTTTGCTCACATTCGTGTCCATTGGTTTGGTGATGCTATCCAATCACCTCACCCTCTGCCACCCCTTCTCCTTTGCCCTTCAATCTTTCCAGGCAGCAGAATCTTTCCAATGCGTCAGATCTCTGTATCAAGTGGACAAAGTATTGCAGTTTTAGTATCAGCCCTTCCAATAAATATTCAGGGATGATTTCCCTTAGGACTGACTGGTTTGATCTCCTTGAGAGATCAAATCCAAGGGACTCTCAAGAGTCTTCACCAGTACCACAACTCAAAGCATCAATTCTTTGGTTCTCATCCTTCTTTATGATCCAACCCTCACATCAGTACAGGATTACTGGAAAAACCATACCTTTGACTAAATGAACCTTTGTTGGAAAAATTCTATCTCTGCTTTTTTATTTATATTTTGATAGTTTTTTTTTTTTACTGAAGCATTGTTAATGTACAATATTTCAGGTTTATAGCAAAGTAATTCAGTTATACACACACACACACACACACACACATATATTCTTTCTCAGATTATTTTTCACTATAGGGTATTACAGGATATTAAAGATAGTTCCTCATGCTATACAATAGGTCATTGTTCTTTACTTTATTTATTTTTAATTAGAGGATGATTGCTTCACAATATTGTGTTGGTTTCTGCCATATATCAACATGAATCAGCCATAGGTATACAATTGTCCTCTCCTTTTTGAACCTCCCTTCCACCCAACCCACTCTTCTAAGTTGTCACAGAACACCAGGTTTAAGCTCCCTGCATCATCTATAAAATTCCTAGTGGCTATCTATTTTACATGTGGGAATGTGTATGTTTCTATTCTACCCTCTCAATTCATCCTACTCCCTCTCCTGCCGGGGTCCATCCCCGGTGGATCCAGGGTGATTCGAAGGGAAGACGGATAGGCGAGGAAAAACTTATTTATTCAGAAATATAAGATTAGATTAGGAAATAATAGTATGGTAGGAAAATAAAGTGGAGAAAAGAGGC
>SJYA01008171.1:0-16820 GCA_006410615.1 Neotragus moschatus | reverse complement strand
CCGGGCTCCTTTCTTTGTCCATGGGACTCTCCAGGCAGGAATACTGGAGTGGGTTGCCCATGTCCTTCTCCAGGGGACCTTCCAGACCCAGAAATTGAACCCGTGTCTCCTGCATTGCAGGTGGATTCTTTACCACTGAGCCACTGCAGATCCTGGAGAAGTATTCCAGGCAAAGAGAATAGCAAGTGCAGAGGCCCTGAGGGGAGAAGAAAATGGAAAAGAGAAAATTACAGAGAAAGAGGTACAATGTGAGGACAGAAAAGTCATCATGAATGATATTGTAGCTCAGAGCAGCTGCCTGTGTCTTTGTTTTGGGTAGGGTGGGAAACCATCGAAGGTCATCAGAGAAAGGAGAGAGAGGATCTGCTATATGTTCTGACTGTGTATTTTGCTGCTTATTGAGAATAGATTGCAATAAACCAAGGTCAGAAGTGGGAGACCAGTTTGGATTCTATTATCATCAGACAGGTGTGAAATGATTAAGTCAGGCTAACAGCATTCGGGATAGTAAGAAGTGGTGGGATGCGGAGTGTGTTTTGGAGCCAGAAATTACAAGATTTACTGTCAGACTGGATCTGGTTTATGCAAAAGAGGAATTAAGGGTGACACCAGAATTAACTGGAGCAACTAAGAGAGTAAAGTTGTCATTGAAAGGAGTTGGCTTGTGGGAAAAAATGATCAGAAACTCAGTCTCAATCATGTTTCAAAAAGGAACAAGTGAACAAATACTTGTTTTATCCTTTAAGATCAAAACAGAATGACTTTTGGCCCTGATAGCTGTGATAAGAACAGTTTTAGGTTAGTCACAGGACAAAAACTAGATTCAAGTCTGTTCATGAAAGTATGGAAGGAGAGAAAGCAAGGATAGTGAGCAGAGATTCCTCTTTCAAGGAGTTCTGCCATAAAAGTGAAGTGAAGTCGCTCAGTCGTGTCCGACTCTTTGTCAACCCCATGCGGTGTAGCCTACCAGGCTCCCCGTCCATGGGATTTTCCAGGCAAGAGTGCTGGAGTGGATTGCCATTTCCTTCTCCAGGACATCTTCCCGACCCAGGAATCGAACCCGGTCTCCCACATTGCAGACAGACGCTTTACCATCTGAGCCACCAGGTGTGTGTAGAGGGAAGGTGGTTTAATAGAACTTTTTCATAGTTTTTATTTTTTTAAGGGGGGGGGGTTGTTTTTTTTTGGTATTTTTGGCTGCACCCAGAAGCACGTAGGATCTTATTTCCTCGACCAGGGATCGAACCCATGATTGGAAGCATGGAATCTGAACCACTGGACTGCCAGGGAAGCCCCTAAATGAATATTTTTAGAGGGGAAAAGTAGCAACATACACTTAACCTGGTAGGAATAATCCAATAGTGGGTGAGAAGTTGATGGTCCCCCAAGGTGAGAACGATGAATGAACAGGTGAAAGAGGACAGACTCTAATGCATATGTAGGGGATGCCTGTAGCTTAAATAAGCTCCTTGGGAAATAGGGTGAATCCAGGTCAAAGATGAGAAATGTGTAAAGCGAGCCTGGGAATTGAGATGTGCCAAAAGGCAAGACACTTTTCAGAAAACCATTGGAGTTATATCAAAAGAACAATAGAGTCAATAAAAATGGGTTTCCTCTAGGCCATTGTAGACAGTTTGTGCAACAAAAGGATAATGACTGCAGTACATTGAAATATATTAGGAATATGAAAATCCACAAGTTAAAATGAAATAAGCACCATATATGCATTCAGTGACAACTACACTTCTTGGAAACCAACTCACTATTCTAAAAAAGTAACAAGTAGAGGAAAAGAATCAAGCCACTCTTAGCCATACAAAGTCTATCTCAGTGTAGCAGTTAGTTGATAAGGGAAAGTTCTTTCAAGAGTTCCAGCTCTTTAAAGGGAATGACAGAAAATCACATTTTGCAATCCTTAATGAAATAATGGACCTATGCAACTATCAACATGGAAATAAAACAATCAGTAAGGAATTACTGGGGCACTTTATAATGCATGCATCACCCTGACATCATCTGAACCCATCTGGATCTTATCATTTAAACAGAACAAAGCATTTTGCAACAGGAAGTGCAGGGCACCGTTTATGCAACCCTGTGGTCATAAACTTTTAACCAAGTCTATCATTTCACTGCAAATATAAGGGAAAACAGTTAAATAGCATGTTGGAAAGCAATCCGCTGAATTCAGTATGTGGGAAATTCTACAGTATAAATGAGCAAGTTTTTTCAATAAATAAATTGCATTTAAAAGGAGGGAGAGAAGGAACTGTTACAGATTTTTAAAGAGAAGAAACTCCAAGGCATAATGAACCAAATGTAATATATGAAACTTAAGATTTTAATTCAAGCAAACCAACTCTAAACATTTTTGAGAAAATTTGGGAAATTAAAACATGGGCTAGGCATTAGCTAGTATTAATAGCTTATTCAAGTTATGTTTTATTCAAAGTCTTTATTTCTCAAGTGCACATACCAAAGTTTTTATGGAATATATTATATTGTTTAGGGCTTACTTTAATAAACTGCATCTCCATACTCAAATGAAAGTGCAAGCTCTCCCAAAGAAAAGTGCAGAAGAGACAGATTTAGCAAAATGTTAATAATTGTTGAAACTGAGTGATTTCGTTAATTATACCATTCTCTCTCTGCTCACGTATGGTTAACATTTTTCCATAAAGGAACCTGAACCTTTTTTTTTTTTTTAACAAAAGAGAAATACAGAAGCAGTGAACATCATTGTTCACGAATCCTTATGCTCATGTTTATTTATCCACTTAGAATAATTACTTAGAAGTGTAATTGCATTATTTCAAGCTTTGACATACATTTCTAATTTGTGTTCTGGAAAAATGTGCCAGTTTTTATACTCTCTCCAACAATACGTGAAAAAGTCAATTTCCATTCTCTTGCCAATCTAAGTTTGATCTGTCTTTTAAAATTTACTAGTCAGAAAGGTGGCAATATCTCATTATTGTGTTTGTTTGCATTCTTTAGATTACTAAAAAGGCTGAAAAAAATACATAAAATTCACTGACCATTTACATGTCTTTGGTGATTGCCTGTTTATATCTTTTTGCCCATTTCTTTCCAGACATTATCTATTCTGTTTTCAGTTTCAACAGTGCTTTGAATATTTTAAACATTAGTTGCAGATATTTCAAGTTCATCAGCCTTATTTATGGTGTTTTTTTGCAGTATAAAAGTTTTCAATTTTTATGCAGTCAACATTTTAAATCTTTGGTTAGATATCTTTCTGGCTTTTATTTTAGGCTAAGAAAGGTCTTTACCATTTATATATTATAAAGTATCCTTTTATATATTCTTCTGGTTTGGGGGGGGTTTGTTTGTTTAGTTGGTTGGTTTTTACCAATTTTATCTTAATATTTAATCTTTGTCAATCTGGAATTTGTCTTTGTATGGAATGCAGTTATCTAGCTTTTTTTTTTTTCAAATAGTTGGTTAATTATCCCAAAACTGTTTATTAAAAAGTCTTTAAAAAAAAAACAAAAAAACTGTATTGCCACTTTTACATATGCTTGAAGTGAAGTGAAGTTGCTCAGTCGTGTCCAACTCTTTGTGACCCCATGGGGTGTAGCCTATCAGGCTCCTCCATCCAAGGGATTTTCCAGGCAAGAGTGCTGGAGTGGATTGCCATTTCCTTCTCCAAGGGACCTTCCCAACCCAGGAATCAAACCCAGGTCTCCCACATTGCAGGCAGACGCTTTATCGTCTGAGCCACCAGGGAAGTCACACATACATATGCTTATTTCTCAACTATACCTAAGCAAGCAAGCTAAGTCGCTTCATTCGTGACTGACTACAACGTTATGGGCTGTAGCCCTCTGTCCATGAGATTCTCCAAGCAAGAATACTGAAGTGGGTTGCCATTTCTTCTTCCAGGGGATCTTTCTGACCCAGGGATCAAACCTGTGTTTCTTATAGTGCCCGCATTGGCAGACAGTTTCTTTAACACTAGGGCTACCTGGGAAGCCCCATGTATGCTACCGCTGCTGCTAAGTCGTTCTATTTCTTATCTACATTGTTGATCTTCTATCAGTTTATGCATCAAATTGACACTGTTTCAATTACTCCAGCTTTACGACATGTTCTAAAATGTAGTAGGTAAAAGTCACTTTTGGGAGCTTTCTCTTAATTTCTGATTGTTCTCATATTTTGTCTATATGAACATTGGACTAAACTGTCATAGTTCAAAACTAAATAAAATTTCATTAGGATTGGAATTCTTATGGCATTACAATCATAGATTAATTTTTTAAATGGAAAATTTTATAATAATGAGTCCTTTTATCCAATATTAATCATGCAAGATGAGTCCTGGTCTAGCCAAAGATTTCTATCCCTAATTAGAGTCTTGAAGTTTCTTCATAATTGTCCCTGATATTTCTTGGTAAATTTATCCCTAGGTAATTTACACTTCATGCTGTTATTCTAGACAGCACTTTTTTCTTCTGTATACAATAAACTGTACTTTGTGCACAAATTTTTAAGTTTTGACATATATATATATGGCTGTGGATCCAACTCTTCAATCAACACGGAGAACACATCCCTCACCTCGGTTTCCTTGTATCTCTGTACGGCCACCCTCCTCACCTATGCCCTGCACCTCACACAATCACTCATCTTTCTTTTCTTTCACCACAAATAATTTTGCATATTCTCAAACTTTATATATATATATAGACACACACACACACACACACACACACACACACACACACACATATATGGAGTAACACAATACATACTTTTACTTTTTTGCCTAGCTTATTCCACTCAGCGTCATTATTTTCAGATTTAACTATGTTTTTAGGTGCATCAACATTTCCTTCTTTTTCTGTTTGTGCTTTGCTGAGTAGTTTTCTATCTAATGAATATATGTGTAGCCATTTATCTGTTGATGGATATTTGAATTGTTTTCAATTTTGGCTATTACAAACAAAGCTGCTATAAACATTTTGGTACATGGCTTTGTATGAGCATGTGCTTTCATTTCTCTTTGATGAACACCAAGGTATAACGTGGCTGGATCATATGGTAGGTATATGTGTAACTTTTTAAGAAACTGCCAAACTGTTTTTCAATGTAGTGTCATTTCACATTCCTACCAAGAGAGTATGAAAATTCTAGTCCCCCTCTATCCTCACTGATACTTGCTTGCTATGGTCACTCTTTTTACTTATAATTATTATTTTTTTAAATCTCTTGGCCCCACTCATGGCACGTGGGATCTTAGTTGCGTGACCAGGCACTGGAACATGTGCCCCCTCATTGGCAGCAAGAAATCTTAACCACTGACCACCAGAGAAGTCTCATAGCTATTTTAATAAGTATGTGATGGCATATCTTATTTTAAATTCCATTTCCCTATTCACTAATGCTATTGAACATCTTTTCGTGCACTTGTTTGCCATCTGTATATCTTCTTTGGTGAAGAGTCTGTTCAAATCTTTTTCATATTTTTCTTGGGTTGTTTGTTTATTATTGGAGTTTTGAGAGTTCTTTAAGTATTCTGGATACCAGAACTTTTTCAGCTGGATGATTTACAAATACTCTCTCCCGGTCTGTGGGCTATCTTTTCATTCTCTTTATAGTGTCATTGAGAAACAGAGACTTTAAGTTTTATTCATGTATAATTTATCAAATTATTATTTTATGGGTCATGCATTTGATTTTCATATCTAAGAAATTTTTCCTAACCTAGCGATTTTCAAAGAGAGCTCATTTTTCTTCCCAGGAGAAGTCTCTGGAGACTCCAGACAGTCTGAAGACATTTTTGCTTCACACGGATGGAAAGGGACTACCAGCTTCTAATGAATAGAGACCTTGGGTGCTGCTGAGCTTCCCCGAATGCATGGTTCAGCCCCTCACAAAAAGAATTGAGTGTGTGTGCTTAGTTGTTCAGTCGTGTCTCACTCTTTGCAGCCATTTAGATTGTAGCCCTCCAGGCTCCCCCGTCCATGGAATTCTCCAGGCAATTGAGGAGGAATTCTCCAGGCAATGGAGTGGGTCACCATTTCCTTCTCCAGGAGATCTTCCCAACTCAGGGATCAAACTTGTGTCTCCTGTGTCTCCGGCTTTGCAGACAGATTCTTTACTGGCTTATCTGGCCTCACCTGTCAGTAGTACTGAGGTTTTGGGGGTCTTTATTTTTAATGGGTTTTACTGTTTTCTTTGTGTTCTTATCTCTTATCAGATAATTACTATGTTGTTGTTATTGCTGCTGCTGCTGCTGTTTTTCATCTCTACCCTTTGGAAGGTATTCAAGCAGTTTTCAGCTCCATTACCTATTCTTGAAGGAAAAACAGTCTAAACTTTCTATATGGGAAACATGCCGCTTTATAGTCATTATTTTTCACAGAAAGCTTTTTGTTGTTATTTAATTACGCTCGTGCCTGTCATGTATTTACTGTGATCAAGGACCTGTAATCTCTGCTTCTTCTGTCATTATAGGTTTTTGGACCATGCATTGGAACTTCTTGTACAACATCGGGATATAATGACAAAGCGTCACCCAAGGGCACTTTACACACATTTCATAACAGGCTAATCTTTGTCATATTTTACTACCATCTGTTAAAATGCAGACAGCAGTTTTTCCTCATGAAAGAGTTTCAAGGATCTTATTATTCCAAGGTGATTATCACTTGTCCTGAAATGAATAATAACCATCTTGGTCTTTTGCTAGCCAGATATGAGTTACATTAAAAAGGAATATAGTCTGTGGAGTTGTTATCCTGGAAAATATTTTCATCATGCATCTGCACTAAGATGAATATGGCTCCTAATTTATTTATCTTCAGAAACTTATTTCAGTGGATCAATTCATTGTTTACTACGTGGGCAGAAATGATGGTCTGGCTGAACACTCAGATAGCTTTTGATTTCCACACAAACGTTCTGCTTTTTAAGCAGACTACTAATTTCTTGGCTCCATTCTGAGTTAAAATCTTAACTTTCAAAGAAGAACATGTGCTATCGTTGTTCAGCCGCTCAGCTGAGTCCGACTCTTTGCGACCCCTGAACTGTAGCATGCCAGGCAATCCTGCGCTTCCCTGTTTCCAGGAGTGAAGTTTGCTCAGACTGTGTGCTGTAGGTGGATACACGGCAGCAGGTCTGTAAGAACTGCAGGCAGCTTCAGCAACTGTCCTCACAGTTGGCCAAGGAAGGTTGAAGGAGAACAGAATATAGTAGAATATCAGATTTAAAAGTCAGCTGTTCAGTCAAAAGTAAGTTGAATTAATAAGTAAAGAGGTCTTTGAGAGAGCCTTCACGTGACAAAGTTGAAGTATCCATCTTCTCTCTCATTTATCCTAAGACTTAGGAAATACATTTATATTATAAGTCATTCCTTAGACAGTGCATCCAGATAAATAGAAATCAGAAAGGGCACTGAGATAAATAGATACCAAAGCTGGCTCTCTTTTTTGCTTTACGAAGCTTTATTTCCCGAAGGCACATCAACAATGTGAACTAAATGGTATCACACCACAATTCACTTCTCGGTGCTTAAGTCAGGTGGTGACAATCCTGAGGTTAGCCACCCTGAATAATAGGTTGGGGGAAAATATATATATATAAAGAGTAGTTGGAAGCTGATAAATAGACTCAATTCTTCTATTTCTCAGATGGATGAACTAAAAAACAAATCAGGCTAATCTGAGACGTCACTTGGGAGCTATGTGAGTTCTAAGTTTTAAGCTGCCACTGAATAATGTTTTGCCAAAAAATAAAGTCCTGCAGTCAATCCTTCAGGGTATGTCTCCTTCCAAGGCACTGCCTGCATGATTTTTTGTGCTAGGTTGTCACAATGATTGAATTGTGAACTTGTTCTCTTTGACCCTCTAGAAACTTGGAGACTTGACTGAAATATTTTTTTAAGGTCTAGATTATACTGAGAGACATTATTCTATGTAGATAAATCCCATGGAAAGAAGGATAAAGGAATGAGTTTTCAAAATGTAAAAGATTAGAGAAAGAAATGTGAAATGTAGACAATGTTTTTCACAAACGGTGTGTGTGTGAATGAGAACCTTCTTCAGAAAGCAAGCTTGCATTCTGAAGGAAGATTTAGAAAAAAAAAAGGTTGGAGAGTTTCCTCATATAAAGAATTATTATAAACCCTCTTATATCGTGACGGAAAACATACTTAAATTATTGATTAATATTTAAAGATTCTTAATTTAAGAATGTAAAATTAATTTTTTCTGAGAAACTACCCCAGAGATTGAAATTGCTCCAAAGGACATCTGTTCTTAACGCTTTTGAGTTAATAGCTACTTTGAAGTTAATAGCTAGTCAGTATATTGTGTGGGCTCCCCAGGTGGCACTCATGGTAAAGAACAGAACTGCCAATGCAGGAGACCCAAGATCAGACCCAAGAGTTGGTTCGATACCTGGGTCAGGAAGATCTCTTGGAGAAGGGAAAGGCTACCCACTTCAGTATGCTTGCCTAGAGAATCCCATGGACGGAGGAGCCTGGTGGGCTACAGTCCACAGCTTTGCAAACAGTCAGACACAACTAGAGTGACTCAGCACACACACACACACACACACACATATTGTGTAATTGCTAGGCATGGAATGAATTCGGTCTTTAATAATAATTAATTTTTTCCAGTACCAGTACAACATTGATATGGTGTCAGGAATTCCATTAAAATCTCATTGGAAATTCTCTGTATAGTTTTTTGCACTGTGAAAAAGTCAGGAAATTATTATGAGATTATCAAAGTGATATGATTGCTAATCCCAAAGCTAAGAAATCCAAATTCCTTCCAATATAGATGATATATGGTGGAAACAGAACTTTTAAGAATGATATCCCACTGGGTAGGACGTACGTAAAGAAGGAGCCAGAAATTCCCTTGTGGCCCAGTGATCAAGAGTCTGGCTTGTAATGCTGGGGACATGGGTTTAATCCCGGGTCAGGGAACTAAGATACCACATGCCACCAGGCAACCAAGCCCACTCACTCGTAGCTGGAGAGCCTTCATGCTATGGCTACTGAAGCCAGAGGGCCACAACTAGAGAGTCCATGCGCCACAATAAACGATCCCGTGTGATGCAACCAAGATCCCTTGCGCCCCAACAGAGACCCAATCAGCCAAATAAGTTAAAAAAAAAAAAAAAAAGAAAACTGAGAAGGAGCTATGGCAAAAGGGAAGGGGAAAAGAAATGCTCTGGAGATGTAGAGGATTTCATGCTAAAGAAGATTTAACACTAGAAATGTCAAGAGATTTGCATTTAACTCTGCTGTTTAAATGGATCTCTCCAAGCTTCAGTTTCTCCTTTCATAAAATGTGTTTAATGTTACTTATCTTGCTATATTAATATGAACATTAGGTAAAATAACAGTCAAAAATACATCAAAAACTGCAAAGCAGCTGCTGCAGTTGTTGCCATTCTGCTTCTCTTGTGGTTTGTATACACTTTATCAATATTTCTTAAACAAGGCTGTGTATTAACATCCTCAGTGAAACATCTTCAAGATTCGCATACTTGGAATCCATTTGAGTGTTGAGGGTGGGCTCAAACATATCTATTTGGAAAAGGCTATCTAGACAATTCTAGTGTGCAGCCCTTGTTAAGAACCATAAGGTATATACTCTACTCTCAAGCCTCAGACGTGCTGGTCCCGAGTGTATTATAACTACCATGAACTAGACCACAAGCAGGCATCATTTCCTTTTCACTCTCAGAATTTAATCAAGGGTTATTTTGTCCTCTAAGGTTTAAGTGAACTGCTGAAACATAGAACTTACCACAGTGGTGAAGAGTTGTAGTTTGGGGAGTAAACAAGTCAACAACTTAAAGAATGTCAGTACTTACCTTCTAATTGCTGCTGCTGCTGCTAAGTCACTTCAGTTGTGTCCGACTCTATGTGACCCCAGAGATGGCAGCCCAGCAGGCTCCCCCATCTCTGGGATTCTCCAGGCAAGAACACTGGAGCGGGTTGCCATTTCCTTCTCCAATGCATGAAAGTGAGAAGGGAAAGTGAAGACGCTCAGTCCCATCTGACTCTTCACGACCCCATGGACTACAGCCTACCAGGCTCCTCTGTCCATGGGATTTTCCAAGCAAGAGTACTGGGGTGGGTTTTCTAATATCTAGCTAAATATGTATTTCATCTCTCTGGGATCTACCTATCACAAAACCTTGTATCAGAGTTTGTTTGTGTGTTTGATTGACAGTGGTCTGTTCCTGAAGACTGGGTGTCCTTTTCTTCATGTCACTATTAGGGGTGCGGAGGTTTCAGGGCACCGGGCTCTGTTTACTGCTTAGGTTCACTGCTTATGTTACTGTTTATGTTTCCAGCATCTTTCAGGGGGAGACAAAGGAGCTGATAACTGCCCTCTAAACACACAAACACACACACACAGAATCACCAACACTTATGCATTTTACTATACCCATACAGTTGGCATACTATATCGAAAGCCTGAAGGCACTGGATTCCAGTTAGGGAATACATGTAAGTTGGGTTTTGCTGTTGAGGAATTCCTGTTGAGTGGACTCACCAGACAGAAAATAAGAATGCGAGCAAATATAACTTTGTGTAGATATTCAATAAAAGACCGATGAATAGTGTCTTCATGTTAATTTAAACCAACAGCAGGGTTTGAATAGTGTATCGACCATAAGGAAAACCCACATCCAAAGCTGCGATGTTTAATATTGATTGCATCCACTAATGGAGGAGGGGTGGTGGGATGAACTGGGAGGTTGTGACTGACATATAGATGCTGCTGCTAAGTCACTTCAGTCGTGACCGACTCTGTGCAACCACATAGATGGCAGCCCACCAGGCTCCCCCGTCCCTGGGATTCTCCAGGCAAGAACACTGGAGTGGGTTACCATTTCCCTCTCCAAGGCATGAAAGTGAAAAGTGAAAGTGGAGTCGCTCAGTCGTGCCCGACTCTGCATGACCCCATGGACTGCAGCCCACCAGGCTCCTCTGCCCATGGGATTTTCCAGGCAAGAGTACTGGAGTGGGGTGCCACTGCCTTATAAAATAGATAACTTAGGAGAACCTACTGTACAGCACAGGGAACTCTACTTAATGCTGTGTGGTGAACTAAATGGGAAGGAAATAACAAAAAGAGGGGCTCTACGTATATGTGTATAGCTGATTCACTCTGTCGTGCAGCAGAAACTAACATAACATTGTAAAGCGACTATACTCCAATCAAAATCAATTTCTAAAAATATCGGTGGTATCCACTAAAGCTTCTAACCCTTTCCAAGGCTTATCTCTGCTTAAAATCTTTACTGAAGATAAGCTTCCCAACTGTCATGATCCTTTCCCACCAACACAGTTTGTGGCATTTGTTCACACTGGGATCTTTTACCATATCCATCCTTCAAGTTTATGTCGAGTCTCTTCTCCTCTAAGTTATCCCTGGTCCATTTCCCTAAACTTAAAAAGATGCTCCCCTTTTCACCCCTCCTTGCTGGGTTCATAGTATGCTACTGAAAGCTGACCTCCTGATCAAAGTTTCAAAGTGCTACTTTTCCAATTCATGATCATGGAAAAGATCTTCATTTCTTTAACTTTCTTTCATCCCTAGAACTCTTTGCCTTTCCCTTCCTAACAATTATCAATTTTCTATATTCTTCATTTTGATGGTTTTGTACCAGTTGTTAGGTAATTTTTAAGCATTTATAACTTATCTTTTAAACTAGCTCAGAGTTGACTGATATGTGACATCACATCCTTTCACTAAAGAAATAATGAATTGACATGATAAATGTTCATAAATCCAATAACACTGAAATACTGTTTTGCTCCAAACTCTCAAAGGAGATAACTTAAAGATAAGGAAACTGTATGGTTGTGTGTGTGTGTGTGTGTGTGTGTGTGTGTTTGTTCTACAAAGCAGGACCAAAACATGTCCCTTTTCCACAATTACGACACCAACTCATAAAGTCTGAATCAGTCAAATAAGTCATACACCAATTTGGAAATCCACTCTTCTCACTCAACAATATATTGTGGACACGTTTCAGTGTCATGTATAAGATATATTTATGTGCGTAACAGTGGTATAACATATTAGTGAATATATTCAGTACTCTTAGAAGAAATAATGGTGATGAAATACAGTAAAATAAGAGAGCAGCGAAACTGCAGGGTCTTCCCTGACCTATCTATGACAGGAAATGACTGCACTGAGCCACCTGGGAAGGCCCTACATCACGAGCCAGTATCCTGTCAGGCTACTGTTGTTCATGCCTCAACCATGTGAGGCCCCAAGAGAAGAAGTCAGACGCGTGATTCCTCAACCTGACTCTAAACTCTTGTCTAGCCATCTGGCTTCTTCATCATCCCTGGTTTGACTTCATAGTCTATCTTTAGGTTTTAATTGAAACTTTCATTGATACCACATGGTCTTTCAATGAGCTTCAGTTTTTGTTCCACACATGCAACAGATACTCATAAATCCAGCTCAGATGAGTAGGAAGCACACACATCTTGAAGGCTCCACCACGGGTAGACCTAAAAAGAACAGACCGATAAACATATCCATACTAAATATTCAGTAAAGACAACCAAGGAGTCAGAAGACCACACACACATTTTCTCACGTCCCATATACCCTCAGCCTAGGAAGCAGGACTAGTGTTTTCTTGCTCTCCCCTGCTACTTTTGGATCATTAATCTCATAATCCTGAAATGGAAAAGGATGGGAAGGAAAGGGAAATACTCTGAAGCTTGCATCATTCAATCACATCAAACTCTCCACCTTTTAAACGCTCTTATCTTCTGAAGTCAGTAACACTACCTTAGATCAGCAGAGAATTTAATTCCCGACTTGCACGTGTCCCCATCGTCCACAAGACACCGTGCTAATGTGTCACACAGGTTCCCTTGGATCGCCCAGCCCAGTGCCTTGGCCTCTTAGTTCTTCAGTCTCTACATCGCCAATGAGCATGACCTCACCTTGGACTTCTCTACATCGAAAGAAGTAATTCATGTATACACTATCCTTTGACTCAGTCTTATTATTTCAGTTTGTTTTTTCAGTTACTTCTGCTACAACAATCCTTTAACTTCCTCATGGTCTCCAGTCTAATGCTCACTCATGTATGTGTGTGGGCAGGGGAGAGGCACGGTATGTGTGTGTGTGCTAAGTCACTTCAGTCATGGTCAATTCTTTGTGACCGCATGGACTATAGCCCACCAAGCTCTTCTGTCCATAGGATTCTCCAGGCAAGAATAATAGAGTGGGTTGCCATGCCTTCCTCCAGGGGATCTTCCCAGCCCGAGGACTGAACCCATGTCTCCCATATCTTCTACACTGGCATGTAAGTTCTTTACCACTAGCGCCACTTGGGAAGCCCAATGCTCACTCTACTTCCTTCCAGTTTATCTCCCTCTTTTCTCTGTGTTTTCCTTCTGAGACCATTTAGAATACACGCTTCACTGCTTCAATAATATGCTTGACAATACTATACATTTCATTGCCTTTCTGCTTTGTTCATTACTCCCTCTAGGAAACCCCCAAACTGAATCCACGTGACTGCTTTCCTGATGCCTACCTCTCAGCAACTGAGTGCAGTCGGAGACGATCACATGAAGCCAGATGATCTCCATGGTAGATCCACAGTCCCCAGCCTGCAGTGGGATCTTCAGCACCACCGGACAGTCTCGTCGTCTTTGTCAGGCGGAGTTCATCCACTCGCACACTCACCCCAGTGATAGTGTCACAAGCCTTNGTCGGAGACGATCACATGAAGCCAGATGATCTCCATGGTAGATCCACAGTCCCCAGCCTGCAGTGGGATCTTCAGCACCACCGGACAGTCTCGTCGTCTTTGTCAGGCGGAGTTCATCCACTCGCACACTCACCCCAGTGATAGTGTCACAAGCCTTTTCTCCTCAAACCACTCTCCTCGTCTCTCAGACTCAGCAAATCACCCTTGCATAAAGAGGAAGGAACTTTACAAAGAACATAAAGAGCATCAAGAAGGATTTGCCTCGTTTCCTTGATACCAGACAAGTACCCATCTACAGATCCAATCGTCTAGATTTTCTTTCTGGAAAAATTGAAGAGCTGTCTCTTTTCCTACTGCTGCTGCTGTTGAGTCGCGTCAGTCGTGTCCGACTCTGTGCAACCCCATAGACGGTAGCCCTCCAGGCTTCTCCGCCCATGGGATTTTCCAGGCAAGAGTACTGGAGTGGGGTGCCATTGCCTTCTCTTTTCCTGGCTCAATCTAAATTCTCTGCTTTGGACCAGTGCTTTCCTGTATGATTTAAGAACCTTTTGCTGCTGACTATCTTTTCTCTCTTCTGTATATTCCCTTCCTGTTGCTTGAACTGTTCAATTAGTTTTACATGAAATTTCAGCCATTAAAAATTAAAAAAAAATTAAAAATTTAATTAAAAAATTAAAAATGAAAAAAAACTTCATCAAGAGTTCCATATTCCTCTCTGAGTACTGCTTCAATCTCTCCTTTCCCTCGCAGTCAGGCTTCTCAAGTTGTCTGAACTTTTTGTCTGTGTTTGTCTTTATTCCAATCCAATCTATTATCTAGCCAAATAATTCCCTGAAACGGCTCCCAGTAAAGTAACAACGTCCATAATAGCCCTTAGCCCAGCTAACATTTTCATCTTATTTGGTTCTTCAACAAAGTATGTCACCACTAACCACCATGTCTCCTTCATGAAATACTATATTCTCTTGATAGATTAGGGGAGGAGGAATTAGACTCAAGAAGCCTCATCATTGGGACCTCCTTGGCAATCCAGTGGTTAAGACTTTAGCTTCCAGTGCAGGGGATGAGGGTTCAATCCCTGGTCAGGGAACTAAGATCCCACATGTCTCACAGCCAGACAAACCAAAAGGTAAAACAGAAGCAATATTATAACAAATTCAATAAAGACTTTACAGATAGTCCATCTAAAAAAAATACCTTAATTTAAAAAAAGTCCTGGGAGAGAAAAATGGCCTCTTGAATATAGCAGACTAGGCCTATGCCTTGTTGTCTTTTCACCCACTTAAATTTTCACCTTGGTAATGTTACCTGTATCCACAGCTTCAATAGCCAATTCATACATGAGGAGAAAACTTGTACCTCTAACCCATGTGTTCCCTCAGAATACCATACTCAGCTATCTATACATCTCATTTAGGATATTTCAAAGACATTTCAACACATATTCAAAACCAATCATCAAATATCCCCCCCAAACCTGATCATTTTTCATTATTTTTAAGCTCAGAATGTGGCACCACCACCCAAACAATTGCTCAAACCAGAAACCTACCTGCTTGTACTGACGCCTCACTTTCCCTCTACCCTTCATTCCAAATCCTCATCAATTTCCGTTAGGATCGTGCCCTAAATATTCCTTAATATTTTCTCCAATCTCCACCACCAGCTCTCTGCCCTGAACACGCAGTTTCCCCATCTCGATTCTTCACCCACCCTCTTCTTACCTAGTTAATGCCTCAGGTCATCACTCAGGCATCACTTTTCTCAGGGAAGGTGTTTTCTGATCTTCTCCGCAAAGTCAGCACCCTCTGTTCTCTACCCCGCCTCTCTATACAACTGCATTTATACAGTTGTTTGTGAAATTATGTGGTTAATGTCTGTCTCCTCATGTTCAATGGCAACTGACGTAAGGACAAGGACAAATCTGTTTTCTGCTCATGAATTTATCCCCGGCTTTAGAACCATTTTTTAAGCACACAGCCAGCAGTCAGTAAATATTGGTTGAACTGGTGAGCTGCCTGAAGANTGTGAAATTATGTGGTTAATGTCTGTCTCCTCATGTTCAATGGCAACTGACGTAAGGACAAGGACAAATCTGTTTTCTGCTCATGAATTTATCCCCGGCTTTAGAACCATTTTTTAAGCACACAGCCAGCAGTCAGTAAATATTGGTTGAACTGGTGAGCTGCCTGAAGAGGATTGAAACCCTCCCAACTCTACTGTGACGCTGTTTTATCCCAGAGAATTATCTTATGAACCAAGCAGCTCCCAAAGTCAGTCCTCAGTTCTCTGATTCTATTCCCTGTGATTCTATGTCTCCTCTCAGAAGTAGGCACTTCTCTTTGCTTATCCATCTAAGAAACATCACTGAGAGGGAAGATAAGGGAGGAAGGATTCAAAACATCAAGAAAAGACATGCCCCTTATTTTTCTATTAAAATTATAAAAGTTAATTTTGCTGTGTACCTGGTTCAATGTCGTCTCCTTAAATGTATTCAAGTGCACCCCAAAGGACATTAGAGGCTATAGACAAGTTGTCCCTCCATCCTAGGGAGGAACAGTTTAATGAAAATCCATGCATGCCATAGCTTCCTCTAGTATTTTAGGAAACAATAAGCTTGAAACAACTCAGCACTATTTGTCCTTATGATACAGTATGGAACCCTCGGCTTTAATTGTTTATCTAACATATTTGCAAATTCACATGGCATGAATTTAGATGTTGCCAATCATCACTTCTACTTCACTCTATTATGAAGGGTATGGTCTGTGTTAGTCTACTAAGCACATTACATTGGATGACATTCCAAAGGCACACATGATGGGTTATAGTCCCAATAACTTTTTTAGGCACCAACGCTGACTCTGGTAATTTAACCATGACCCTGTCTCTGAATTTGATTATACAGCCCTTGTGCACTTGGGTAAAGCAGTAAGTCTCCAGTAACCAAAGAGAGGCAAAATTCTAAAACTATAATGCTCTAGTCTTGGAAGCAGCCATTTTTAGAATAAATCTCATAGATAAGGTCTCTAATTTTAAAAGAAAATGAGGTAAAGCCTTAGTAACAGTGGGTATAA
>SJYA01008170.1:0-16214 GCA_006410615.1 Neotragus moschatus | reverse complement strand
AAAAAAAAAAAAAAGAATTCTCCAGGTGAGGATACTGGAGTGGGTTGCTATTTCCTTGCTCCAGGGGATCTTCCCCATCTACAGATCAAATCCAGGGCTCCCACATTGCAGGCAGATTCTTTACTGTCTGAGCTACCAGAGAAGCCCTGTCAATAGGCACAATAATAATACTTATTGAAGAGTGGCTGAGATTCAGTAAAGCACCCCCATAGTGAACAGTGCTTAATTACGGTTAATGCTAATTTTCCAGTTATCACTGTGACTATGTTCTGATAAACATTCCATATGCCATGTCATCTGATGTTCCCCTACTGAAAAGGGATCAAGGGAGAAAGTAACAGGGCCTCCTCTGTCCCATGCTCTCTGCACCAAGAGAAAGAGGAGTGGGCGGTCACTGGGTGTGCTAAGACAGAGGCCACCGAGGCGGCTGGGAGACTCAGAATGTCAGACACCACAGGGGATATTTGCAACAGGTGCTGGAAGGCTCAGCTGCCCAACTGATTCTTGTAGCTTCCAGCATATGTGCCTGCTCAGCTGTGTCTGGCTTTTGGCGACCCCATGGACTGCAGCCCACCAGGCTCCTCTGTCCATGGGATTTCCCAAGCAAGAATATTGGAATGGGTTGCCATTTCCTACTTCAGGGGATCATTCCAACCAAGGGACAGAACTCTCCTCTCCTGTATTGCAGGCAGATTCTTTACTGCCAAGCCACCAGGGAAGCCCATAGGTTCAAGCATCTGAAAGGGCTGGGAGGCTTACATATCCCTGTAATATATAAAAAGGGGGAACATCCAGAGAAATGAAACTGAATTTCTGTACAGCAATCTATGCATTCACAGTGAGATGAAAACTCCACAGTGATTCAGGGTGTTTCCTCTATATCCTGTGCTTCCATCTATCCTCTATACTCCACCTTATGTATAATCTTTCAGGATCTACTGTGTAGCACAAGAAACCCTATTCAATCCTCTGTAATGACCTACATGGGAACAGAATCTGAAAAAGAGTGGAGGGAAAACCACTAGACCATTCAGGTAGGACCTAAATCAAATCCCTTTGATTTGGTGGACTATACAGTGGAAGTGGCAAATAGATTCAAGNTGGTATCCGGTATTGCAGACAGATTCTTTACTGTCTGAGCCATCAGGCAAGCCCCTAGAGTCAGACACAACGGAACGGATAACACTTTTCTTTTCTTTTTTCAGACATTCATTAATTTATCAAATATTTATTGAGCACCTACTGTGTACGAGGCTCTTGCTGGGTGCTGTGACTGCAGCAGTGATGATGTCAGCCCGGGACCCTGGCCTGCTGTTACAGCCCTTCTTCAGTAGGGTCCCAGGAGATAGCTTTGTGTGTCAAAACTCAGCCTGGGGTGGGCCCTGCCCGAGTGGTACTCAGCTCTGAAATGGGCCTCAGGAGATTTTGTTCTGTTTTTTTATTATTTAAAAATCTTTTCTTCAAAAGGAGGACTTTAAACAATTAACATATAGCTGATTTACAATGACGTGTTAGTTTCTGGAGTGCTGCAAAGTGATTCAGTTGTTTATATATATATTCTTTATCCAGAATCGTTTCCACTATAGGTTCCTGTAAGATATTGAATACGGTTGCCTGTGCTACACAGTAGGTCCTTGCTGGTTATATATTTTATATATAGCAGTCAGTCCTGAACTCCTAATTTACCCCTCCTACCCGCTTCCTCCCCTCTGGTAACGCTAAGTTTGTTTTCTGTGCCCGTGAGTATTTCTGCTTTGTAAATAAGTCCGTTTGTATCATTTTTAAGACTCCACATCTGAGTGGCCTCAAGTGATACTTGCCTTTCTCTGGCTCGCGCCGCCTCGTAGGATAATCTCCAGGTCCATCCGTGTTGCTGCCAACGCCGTTCTTTCATTCTTTCTTGTGGCTGAGGACTATTCTGAATTCATATGTGTGTGATTTTAAGAGAAATGCGGGGCCGAATGAGTTACAAGCTGGAGTAAAGATAGGCGGGACCGACACCAACAGCCTCATATATGTGGACGATACCACTCTAATGGCAGAGACTGAAGAGGAGCCTCTGGATGAGGGTGAGGGAGGAGAGTGAAGGGGCNTCATTCTTTCTTGTGGCTGAGGACTATTCTGAATTCATATGTGTGTGATTTTAAGAGAAATGCGGGGCCGAATGAGTTACAAGCTGGAGTAAAGATAGGCGGGACCGACACCAACAGCCTCATATATGTGGACGATACCACTCTAATGGCAGAGACTGAAGAGGAGCCTCTGGATGAGGGTGAGGGAGGAGAGTGAAGGGGCTGGCCTAACATTAAGTATTACAAAAGTTAAGATCATGGCATCCACCCCTATTCCTGCGTGGCAAATAGAAGGGGAAGTGGAGGAAGTAGTGACGGAGTTCCTCTTTCGAGGCTCCAAGATCACTGCGGATGGTGACTGCAGCCATGAAATCAGAAGACAGTTTCTTCTTGGCAGGAAAGCGATGACAAACCTGGACAGCGTGTTGAAAAGCAGAGACGGTACTCTGCTCACAAAGGTCCATAGAGTCAAGGCCATGGTCTCCCCAGGGGTCACGTACTGTTGCGAGAGCTGGACTGTAAAGAAGGCAGAACGCCAAAGAATTGATGCCTTTGAACTGTGATGCTGGAAAAGACTCCCGAGAGTCCCTTGGACAGCAAGGAGATCCAACCAGTCAATCTTCAAGGAGATCAACCCTGAACAGTCACTGAAAGGACCGATGCTGAAGTTGAAGCTCCAGTATCTTGGCCATCTGATGCAAACAGATGACTCATTGGAAAAGTCCCTGATGCTGGGAAAGATTGAGGGCAGAAGGAGAAGAGGGCGTCAGAGGATGAGACGGCTGGACAGCATCACTGATGCAATGGACATGAACTTGGGCAAAGTCCTGGAGATGGTGAGGGACAGGGAGGCCTGGTGTGCTGCTGTCNTGCTGAAGTTGAAGCTCCAGTATCTTGGCCATCTGATGCAAACAGATGACTCATTGGAAAAGTCCCTGATGCTGGGAAAGATTGAGGGCAGAAGGAGAAGAGGGCATCAGAGGATGAGACGGCTGGACAGCATCACTGATGCAATGGACATGAACTTGGGCAAAGTCCTGGAGATGGTGAGGGACAGGGAGGCCTGGTGTGCTGCTGTCTATGGGGTTGCAAAGAGTCTGATATGACCTGGCGACTGAACAACTACATGTATATATATATATATATATATATATATATATATACATATACATATACATATATATATATATATATATAANCCATCTGATGCAAACAGATGACTCATTGGAAAAGTCCCTGATGCTGGGAAAGATTGAGGGCAGAAGGAGAAGAGGGCATCAGAGGATGAGACGGCTGGACAGCATCACTGATGCAATGGACATGAACTTGGGCAAAGTCCAGGAGATGGTGAGGGACAGGGAGGCCTGGTGTGCTGCTGTCCATGGGGTTGCAAAGAGTCTGATATGACCGGGCGACTGAACAACTACATATATATATATTTTGTATATATATACATTTATATATATATATATATATATATAAATGTATGTAAGTTGCTTCAATGTCTTGGTCATCGTAACCAGTGCTGCNGAGGCCTGGTGTGCTGCTGTCCATGGGGTTGCAAAGAGTCTGATATGACCGGGCGACTGAACAACTACATATATATATATTTTGTATATATATACATTTATATATATATATATATATATATAAATGTATGTAAGTTGCTTCAATGTCTTGGTCATCGTAACCAGTGCTGCTATGAACATTGGGGTACACATATCTTTTCAAATTAGAGTTTCTGTCTTTTCTGGATATATGCACAGGGGTGAGATTGCTGGATTATATGGCATCTCAACTGTAGTTTTTAAATGCACCTTTATACTGCTCTGCACAGTGACTACACCATTAATCTAAGCATTTTTAAGTTGCAGGGTAATTGAGCAGATTTAGTGATCCAAATGCTTCCTCCCGTCCCCGCTGCACGGTTCCCTCTGTTACCGCACCCTGCACTGGATAGCAGTCTTGACCCGTTATCATTTGTCGCAACTGACAAGGTGATCTTGACAGATTATGAGTAACTAAAACCTACAGTTAACATTAGGGTTCACACTTCGTGTTGTACATTCTGTGGGTTTTGGAAAATGTATCATGTCGCGTATCCACCGTTATGACGTCCAGAATAGTGTCTTCTGTGAGCACGCTCAGTCGTGTCCGACCGTTCTGGGACTCCACGGACTGTAGCTCACCAGGCTCCTCCGTCCATGGGGTCCTCCAGGCAAGAGTTCTGGAGTGGGTTGCCATTTCCTCCTCCTGTGTCCCTGCCCTAAAAATCCTCTGTGCTCCACCTGTCTGCCCTTCCTCCCCCTAATCTTTTTCCTGTCTCCTTAGTGGTACCTTTCTCTAGGATGTCATGTAGTTGAATCAGACAGTACAGCCTTTTCAGACTGGCTTCTCCCACTTCTCATTTTTTGTTTCTTCTATATCTTTTGTGGCTTGACAGCTCATTTCTTCTTTTTTTGCTCTTAAAAATGAAGAAAGGTTTTGACTGCCATCCATTCATATGGTTCCAAATTCAAAAGGAATGCAAGTCCCCCTCTTACTCCCATCCTCCAGCTACCTGCTTCTCTTCCTTGGAGGCAACTGGTGTTAACACTTTCTTGAAAGAACATCCTTCTGAGGACTGTTTTATATGTAGAGAAGCATTTTTCTTGCCCCCGTTTTTCATTGTGTTAGAATACACATAACACAAAACTTACGATCTTAGCCTTTCTAAGTGTGTATTTCATCGGTTTTAGATACAGGAAATATCCTGTGCGGCCGTCACCGTCAGCCATCCCGTAACTCTTTTCATCTCGTGAATTGGGAATTGTCCTCACGAAATATTAACTCCCTACTCTCCTCTCTGCCAGCCCCCGGCATCCACCACTCCACCTCCTGTCTTTATAATGTTGACTATTCAAAATGCCTTGCTCATTTTTTTACATCATCAAATAATATTGCTTTCGTTCAGTCGCTCAGTGTCCGACTCTTTGCGACTCCATGGATTGCAGCATGCCAGTCCCCCTGTCCTTCACTATCTCCCGGAGCTTGCTCAAACTCATGTCCATTGAGTTGGTGATGGCATCCAACCATCTCACCCTCTGTTTCCCCCTCTTTTCCTGTGGGAATCCTCTCACAGAGCCTTTGGTGACTCAACAGGGGAGCTGGTTTGAATCCTGGGGATCTTGAAAGGGTCCCCAGCCTGGTGAGCTTGGAAGCGCCTTCCTTCAACCTATGAAGAGCCCACTGGCTTCCCTTTCCTTCCCTTGATATTTTGATCCAGCTGGTTGCTCTTTTTCAGTCCACGGGGTTGCAAAGGGTTGGACATGACTGAGGACTAACACTAACGCATTTTTTTAATGCATTTATTTTTCAGTGGAGGATAATTGCCTTCCAATAGTGTGTTGATTTCTGCCATACATTAACATGAATCGGCCATAGGTGTGCCTATGTCCCCTCCGTCTCGAACCTCCCTCCCACTTCCCACCCCACCCCTCTCCTCCAGGTTGTCGCAGAGCCCCGGGTTGAACTCCCTGCATCCTAAGCAGTTTCCACTGCTGATCTGCTTCACAGGCGGCCGTGTGTGTGTTTCCCTGCTCCTGACTCAGTCTGTCCCACCCTCTCCTTCCCCCACCGTGTCCAAAGGTCTGTTCTCCGTGTCCCCGTCTCCACTCCCACCCTGCAAATGGCTTCATCAGGGTCATCTTTCTAGATTCCGAATAAGTGCATTACGATATGGTGTTTGTTTTTCTCTTTCTGGCTCCCTTCCCTCTGTATAGCAGGCTCTAGGTTCATGTCCTTCGTTGGAACCGACTCACATGCGTTCCTTTTTATGGCTGAGTGATATTCCACTGTATGTATGTACCACAACTTCTTTATTCACTCTCGTCTTGATGGGCCTCTAGGCCTCTAGGTTGCTTTCAGGTCTTAGCTGTTGTCAACAGTGCTGCCACGAACCGCGGGGCACATGGGGCTTTTCCAGTTTTGGTCTCCTCAAGGCGTAAGCCCAGTAGTGAGACTGTTGGGTCATATGGCAGTTTTATTTCTAGTTTTTTTTTTTTTCTCTTTCTTTTTTTAAATGAATCTCCATACAGCTCTCCATAGTGGCTGTATAAATTTACATTCCCACCAGCAGTGCAGCGAAGTTCGCTTTCCTCCACACTCTCTCCAGCAGCTGGCCAGTCCTTTTTCCTCCTCTTTGCGGGTCTCAGCACACCAGCTGCCCTTCCAGCCCCGGCTGTGTCCCCGTCTGTTCTGTGAGCCACCCTGCACGTGTCCTGGACTTGGTCTTCTCTGCTCTGCCCCTTGCTGGCCCTGGGGCTGTGTGTTCCTCAGTGTGCCCGTCTGCTCAATGGGTGTTAGATCCACAAAACAGACGTCTGGGGACTCCACGGGACTCAGGGTATAAGCCCCCTGCCTGTGGGGCACGGGGTGCATTCCCACCGTGTTTTTTCTGGCTCCTGTGTGGGGTCCCTCGCGGGTGGTTTGTGCCTTCTCGGGGCAGCAGGGAGCCAGGGGTCTGGGTCTGCCCGTGGGGAGTGTGTGAATCAAAGGAGCCGGCTGCAGCTGAAGCAACCTCGCCTGGATTCTTAATGTGGCCTCTTGACAGACTGATTGTGTAACGGCATTCCTCCCAAGGAAACACGTCTGCCCCCTCGGAGAAGGTGCGAGAGCTTCCCAGACACTGAAAGGGCCCTGCTGGGTAAATTAATTCTTCATTATTCCGTTCCCGGGGCTCTCGTGTTGGCCCAGCGCCCGGCACACAGACGCCGCCTGCACCGGGTCGCCCAGACGCCCGCCTGCACCGGGTCGCCGAGACGTGGGGGTGGTGAGTGCCAGGTAGGCTCGGCCATCCACAGAATCGGAAGATGCGCTCAGAAATGCAGATTCTCATCCTTCCTTGTCTCCTCCGCTGGGACAAAGGGTCTGTTGTTGACATGTGAACTTGCTTCCTGGTATCTAAATATTTTACCGCCGGGGACGCACAAAGTCATGTCTGTCTGCACACGACAGCTTTGAGCAGGGTTGGGGGTTCTGGCAAGATGCTTGCAATTTCTCCTTCTCCGTGGGTCCTGGTTTACCCACTCTGGACCTCGGCAAACACTCCCGGGATCGGAAAATGCCACTCGCTGTTATGATTTCTGAGTGGGGTCCTCAAAACCCCCAAACTGTTCAGACCCAGGGATGGAGAGTGCAATGCAGGCCCCAGAAGTGGGGGTCCCGGAGGCATGGCTGCTCTGGGTCATCACAGGCAGGGATGGGGAGGTGCCTTTACGGGATGGAGCGCACACTGGAGACGATGCCTGCGAGTGAGGCAGCCTCCCGCCTCCCATCTCGGATGTGCCCCTTCCCCTGGTCCCCCTTCATCCAGACTAGACGTGGAAGTCCATCACCACCACTGATGAGCTGAGCGGATCTCAGTCAGCTACCTAATCACTCTCACCCTCAGTTTTCTCATCTGTAAAATGGGGATGATGATCTTGCCTCCACAGGTTGGGATGCGGGGAGAGGAAGCTGAGGTCCTGCACGGAAGCGCTTGGGACGCGTCCGGCCTGGGGAGCAGCTCAGGAAATGGTGCCCGTTTCACCCAGCTGCCTTCTTACGGACTGGACAGCCACCTGAGCCGGGATCGAGGGCCCCTGCTCCAGGGGGTGGGCGGGCGGTGGGAAGGGCACGAACAGGGAAGCGTGTTCAGGGAATCCCCGTCACCAAGGGGACCTGTGTGGACGGGGATACCAGATGCCCAGGTTCACAGCCAAGGCGGTTTGTCACCAGCTGGGGCCTCAGTTTCCCCAGATGTGAAGCAGGTGGTGCTGGGGCAGCTGCTCCTGTGGACTAAGCGAATGGCCGCTCTGCGACGCACATCACAGCATCCAGCAAACGCATCTCGGGGCTTGTTAATACGCAGCTGCCTGTACGCCGTCGCGGGGCTGAGGCCACCGCTCTCAGAGGCCAAGACGGAGGATACAGAGGTTGATGGAGATTTCGTCCGCAGCAGGCCCGAGGTCAGCAGCCCACGCTCCCAGCGGTCCGGAGGCCAGAGCAGGAAGCACTCAGGCAGTCTCCTCCCTCCAGCCGCTATCTCTCCGGGCTCCGGGCACCTCTTGCCGCTTCCTTCCCGGGGGAGCGGGCGGGAAACCAGAGCCGCTGGCAGGAGGCGTGGGCCTTTCATCCACCCCGGGATGGGAGCGAGTTACAGGTGAGGCCATTGTTCCTGAGCACAGGTGGACATAATGCATCCTGACAGCCCAGGGGACCGGCCCCTGGCAGCCCCACCGGCTGGCCCGAGCCCCAGGGCAGCCCTCGTGGGCACCCGAGTTACAACACGTCCTGTGAACGCTCCCCACGGCGCGGCCTCTTCATGTGTTTCCAGCGCCGGCGGCCGGGACTGCACCTGGGAGCGACGCGGCGCATTCATCAAGGGCTTTGGCGAAGGTCACCGCCAGCTGGGGGACAGAACGTGTATTGTCGAGGGCGCCAGCCCAGTCTCCGCGGCCGGCCGGCTGCCCTGACCACAGGCATTCCTCGCGCTCACCCTCGTCCACACCAGGCGGGCACCTGCTCCCGCGGGGGCTGGCCCTGCCCCCGCCCTCCGACGCCACCTTCGGGCCGCGGGCTGAAGCCTCACCCACCATCTTCCAAAACCTAATTGCTGCGCGCTGTGTCTGTGACGGGCACGGACCCAGGGCCCCGGGCCTGCCAAGAATTTCCCCGTGTGAATACCTGCGCAGGGCATCTCCTGTGGGAACCGGGAGGCACCCGGGGCCTGGCATTTGTCCCCGGCTGTCTTGTGACATTGGGCAGATCAAAGCCTCATTGTCAACAGTCGTGTTCGCTCTGTTCCTCCGCTCGGAGCCCGTGTCCTGGGACTGCCCTTCCTCCGTCTCAGACGCGGGGTGGGGGGCTGACCCCCGGGACCCGGCTCCCAGTCCAGCCCCGGCGCTCCTCCTGGCAGGGCCCCCACCGAAAGTGAACTGTCTCTCCCGGGTCTGAGGCCGGGCACACCCTGACGAAGAATGAGAAAGTGGGGCGGCTCGGCTCCTCCCTGTGTCTTCAGAGCCGCAAGCTCCGGCCTGGCTCTGCATGCAGCAAGCAGCTCGGACCTG
Source organism: Neotragus moschatus (assembly GCA_006410615.1). NCBI lineage: Eukaryota > Metazoa > Chordata > Mammalia > Artiodactyla > Bovidae > Neotragus > Neotragus moschatus. The sequence goes on along the minus strand of SJYA01008170.1, from coordinate 7,054 downwards.
GAGAAGAAAGTCGCCGAGGCTGGAATCGCTCCCAGAGCTGGTGGAGGGGGAAGGGCAGCGGGAAGGAGCGGGGTGATCGCCCTGCTCAGCACCCCTCGGAGAACACCCGGGAGAAGGGACACCCCAAGAAGCATGAACATGGACTGTCAGGAAGGTGTCAGACCCTCCCAAGTCCACCACTGGTGTCCAGTGAGGGGGCCAGTCAAATGATCCAACCTCACGAGTGGCACCGTTTGAGCTCACAGGAGCTCATTACATCTTAGCCCCACTGGCCCAGGCTGCCTGTGCATGCGCTAAGCTGGGGGAGGAAGGCGCGCCCAGATGGATTAATAATGTCCGTCCAGGTGTCAGTCTCTCCCAAGACCAGGGAGCTGTACTCATATTTTGTATCTCTATTGGACAGGAGTCTTTCTGAGTGTAGGTGGCTCATGCATGTGTTGAGAAGCCCAGAGATTTCAGCTTCAGGAATGGCTGGATCCAGAGGCTCAAATGCTATCATCTGACCTTAACCTCACTCTCTCCATTTCTCGTTTCTGCCTTCCTCTGAGAAGGCTGTAATGCCTGGATGGGCTCACGTGGCTTTGATTGGGGTCACATGCCCCAGTAGCCAGGGGGCTAAGAAGTGCTGATTGGCCACTCTGGTCTGGGGAACACCTTTTGCATCTCTTGACTCTCACGGACTGAGAGAGGTTTGTGCTGGGAGTGGCATCAGTGCCCGAGACACAGTGCCCGCCACGACGCTCCATTTACTAACAGGGGCGCGTGTGCCAGGGTCTTCCATGCTGGAGAAGTTGGAGAGCATTCTACATCCAGGGCAGAGATGGGCACGATTGCCCAAAGGGCTGGTTAGGCAGAATTGAGGTCTGGCCAAGTGTGAAATTATGATTTTTAATAAGAAATATAATTTGGTCTTAGTCCTCATCCCTGGCACAGAGACCCTAAACGCCTTGGAGTTTCCTGTGACGAGAGCACAAAGGTGTCTTTTGTTATGTTGACAATGTGATTTTTGGAAACTACCTAGGATGGAGGCTTGCTGCCAGGAGAGCCAACCACACTCATCGGAGACAGAAATTCAGCCCCACCACAGGGAGGGTGGATCCATCACAAATCACCAGTGATTTGACCAATCGTGCGTGTGTAATAAATCCTCCAAAAGTCCCAAAAGGATAGGGTTGTGGGAGCTTCCAGGTTGGTGAACATGTGCAGATTTGAGGGGAGCAGTGCTCAGAGGTCATGGGAGCTCTGAACCTCCCCCTCACACCTTGCCCTGCATGTCTCCTGCATCCTGGGTTCTTGAGCTGTGTCCTTTTGTAACAAACCTGGGGGCTCAGGCAATAAAGAATCTGTCTGCTATGCGAGAGACCTGGGTGTGATCCCTGGGTCAAGAAGGTCCCCTGGAGAATGGAATGGCAACCCACTTCAATATTNGTGTCTCCTGCATCCTGGGTTCTTGAGCTGTGTCCTTTTGTAACAAACCTGGGGGCTCAGGCAATAAAGAATCTGTCTGCTATGCGAGAGACCTGGGTGTGATCCCTGGGTCAAGAAGGTCCCCTGGAGAATGGAATGGCAACCCACTTCAATATTCTTGCCTGGAGAATCCCATGGACAGAGGAGCCTGGTGGGCTACAGTTCATGAGCTCAAAAAGAGTTCGACACGACTGAGTCTGTGTGTGTGTGTGTGTGTGAACTAGTAGGCAAAATGTTTCTCTGAGTCCTGTGAACTGCTATACAAAATAACTGAACCCAAGGAGAGAGTCGCTGGAACCCCTAAGCTGTAGCTGGTGGGTCAGAAGCACAGATGGTGACCTGGATTTGATACTGGCATCTAGGCGGGATTAGGGGCTCTTGTGGGTGAGGCTGTGGTTGTAGGGTCTGTACTATCTCCAGGCTGGTAGTGTCAGAATAGAGTGGAATTATAGGATTCCCAGCTCAGGTCCAAGAATTGTTTGCTGTGGGAAACAACCCACAAACTGGAATTGCTGCCGGTATCTTAGATGGAACCAGAGTCAAACAATGAAAAACCTTGAGAGTTAGCCTAAGGAGTTGAAGTCTGTCCACCAAGCAGCAGGAACCACTGAAGGGTCTCAAGCACATGGGTTTGATCTGATTTATGCTGAGGGCTTCCCTTGTGGTTCAGCTGGTAAAGAATCTGCCTGCAATGTGGGAAACCTGGGTTCGATCCCTAGGTTGGGAAGATCCCCTGGAGAAGGGAAAGGCTACCCACTCCAGTATTCTGGCCTGGAGAATCCCATGGATTCTACAGTCCATGGTGTCGCAAAGAGTCAGACACGACTGAGCGATTTTCGCTCACTCACTCATGCTGTGGACAGAACACAGTGGCTTCTCTGGTGCGCAGTGTGGGCCAGACAAGAGCTGAGGAGGTTGTCGTAACAGCTGAATTGTGGCCGATCAAGTCCCCATTACGCTCAGAACTTGGAGTGAAGGTTAGCTTAGCTAGGAGCTGGGCCAAGGGGAGATAAAGGGGGACAGAGCAGCTAGGAGAATCACGAAGCCCCAGCTCTGAGAACGACGGCTTTCCAGACAAGAAGGAAGCAAGCGGAGCATGAGGTCTTCTCGAAAGGCTCAGTGCCGACACATCTGCTCTCAGTAGGCCCTCAGTCATAGCCCGGTGACTCTTACTTTACAAACAGTAATAATGGATTTTCAGACTTCTGTTTCTACTCAATAGGAAACCAGGGATCCATAAGTTGGATGTGTGTGTGTCTGTGTGAAGGAAAGAGAAAGGGAGAAATTGAGAGACAGACATGGAGGGCGAGATTAAGTGGGAGGGTAGCAGTGGAAATAGAAGGGGAAAAAGTGGAAGCAGTGACAGACTTTATTTTCTTGGCTCCAAAATCACTGCAGATGGTGACTGCAGCCATGAAATTATAAGACACTTGCCCCTTGGAAGGAAAACTGTGACAACTCTAGATAGCATATTAAAAAGCAGAGACATCACTTTGCCAACAAAGGTCTATAAAAAGCGATAGTAAAGCTATAGTTTTTCCAGTAGTCGTATGTGGATGTGATCGTTGGACCATCAAGAAGGCTGAGTGCCGAAGAATGGATACTTTTGAACTGTGGTGCTGGAGAAGACTCTTGAGAGTCCCTTGGACTGTAAGGAGATCAAACCAGTCAACCCTAAAGGAAATCAACTCAGAATATTCAATAGATGGACTGATACTGAAGCTCCACTACTTTGACCACTTGATGCAAAGAGCTGACTCACTGGAAAGGAATCTGATCCTGGGAAAGATTGAGGGCAGGAGGAGAAGGGGACGACAGAGGATGAGATGGTTGGATGGCGTCACCCACTCAATGGACATGAATTTGGGCAAACTCTGGGAGATGGTGGAGGACAGAGGATCCTGGCATGCTGCAGTCCATGAGGTCACAAAGGGCCAGATACGACTTAGTGACTGAACAAGAAGACAACAAAGCAGCGAAAATGGAGAAAAAGAAACCCTGTGAGCACAAACTGGGTCCACATGGTGCGAAGGCAAACAGCTTTACATAAATCAATAAACCCTGAGAAGCACATGCCGTGCGAGGATGGGAAGCGGTCATTGGCAGGTGTTGGCAGTTACTGCCTTTGGCCACTTGAGGGCAAGACAATGAATGGTGGTGGGGAGACAGCTGGCTCGCCGTCTGGGTCTCCCCTGCTGACCCGCCCCATTTGAGAGCTGTACCATCATACAGCTCCCCTCTGCCCATGGATGCCAGACCCTGCCCGCTGGATGTTGGGCTGCCCAGAGGAATCCATAGACTCCGTGGGATGGATGCGGGGGGTCCCACCCAGAAAGCACGGGTAGCATCACCCATGGGTGCACCTTGGCTGGGATCCTGGCCTCACTGGCTGCAAACCTGGCTGGGCAGGCCTCGAGCCTCCACAGGGGATGTTATACAACCAGAAACACTGGGCATCCAACCCCAAGGCTTCCTGGGAACACCAGGCTTTGCTTCCTTGAGAAAAGAGGAAGGGAAGGAACAAAGCCCACTGGTCCAGCTACAGTGCATGGGGGCAAGCGGGCACTGGGTCTTCTCTCCCATTACACACGTGCTATTCACAGGCTCCTGAAGACAGATGCTGCTATGGGCTGNTCACTGGCTGCAAACCTGGCTGGGCAGGCCTCGAGCCTCCACAGGGGATGTTATACAACCAGAAACACTGGGCATCCAACCCCAAGGCTTCCTGGGAACACCAGGCTTTGCTTCCTTGAGAAAAGAGGAAGGGAAGGAACAAAGCCCACTGGTCCAGCTACAGTGCATGGGGGCAAGCGGGCACTGGGTCTTCTCTCCCATTACACACGTGCTATTCACAGGCTCCTGAAGACAGATGCTGCTATGGGCTGCTGTAGCCTCCCAAACCCTATACTGAGGTCCTGACTCCCAACAGATCAGTATGTGACTGTATTTGGAGGACAGGCCTTTAACGGAGTAATTAAGGTAAAATGAGGTCACTAGTGTGGTCTGAATCCCACAGGACCAATGTCCTTATAGAAGAGGAGGTCAGGACAGACACACAGAGGGATGACCCTGTGAGGATGCAGGCAGGAGANAGCCCACTGGTCCAGCTACAGTGCATGGGGGCAAGCGGGCACTGGGTCTTCTCTCCCATTACACACGTGCCATTCACAGGCTCCTGAAGACAGATGCTGCTATGGGCTGTGGTAGCCTCCCAAACCCTATACTGAGGTCCTGACTCCCAACAGATCAGTATGTGACCGTATTTGGAGGACAGGCCTTTAACGGTGTAATTAAGGTAAAATGAGGTCACTAGTGTGGTCTGAATCCCACAGGACCAGTGTCCTTATAGAAGAGGAGGTCAGGACAGACACACAGAGGGATGACCCTGTGAGGATGCAGGCAGGAGACGGCCGTCTGCAAGCCCAGGAGGGAGGCCTCAGGAGGACCAGCCCCGCCCANGGTGTAATTAAGGTAAAATGAGGTCACTAGTGTGGTCTGAATCCCACAGGACCAGTGTCCTTATAGAAGAGGAGGTCAGGACAGACACACAGAGGGATGACCCTGTGAGGATGCAGGCAGGAGACGGCCGTCTGCAAGCCCAGGAGGGAGGCCTCAGGAGGACCAGCCCCGCCCATACCCGGGTCTGGGAGTCCAGCTTCCAGGCCTGGAGAGAGTAAGTTTCTGTCATTCAAGCCTCCTGGTCCATGGGACCTTTAGAAAGGCAGCCTGAGTGGACCATCCAGATGCCTGTTTGCAGAGTAGCGGGTCTACGGAGAGGACTCCAGGCCCAGGCCGGGGGGGAGGGGGGTGGCGGGTGCTGCGGACACAGGGACAAAGCAGGAAGGACACTCAGATGCAAGCGTGCACCCCCTGCTGACGCTGGTGAGCAGACTGTGTGCCGGGACCTGTGGCGGACCTGCCTGGTCTCTGGCCAGATCACAGGCCAAAGCCACACTGAGGTCCCCACTTCAAGGGCCAGCAGTGGCTGTGGGTTTGCACGGCTTTGGAAAAGCTGAGCCAGGCCTCTCGAACTTCCTGAGCACCCGCTCTGTGGTGCTCCCCAGCTGGGTGCCCAGGGTTCCTGGATGGAAGTGGCAGTGAGAGGATCCCTGGCTCACTTGCTCCAGGCCTTGCCCCAATGCAGGCGTGTGGCTCTGCAAGCCCTGTGACCTTCTCTGCAGCTCGGGGCACAGGTCCTCATCCTGATTTCCGGAACCTGGAAAGGCTCTGGGAAGCCCAGGACCACACGGCTGTTGGGAGGCATGGCTAGGATTTGAACCCAAGTGCACTTGAAGCCCAGGCCCCCGGCCACTCAATTCCTGGCTGTGGGTGGACGTTTAGCAAAGAGCGGTTCTTGCCCGTTTACAAAGACTCCATGGGGGTGCTGACGAGGGGCCCTCGGCAGCCCCAGACTGGGCCACATGCATCTCCCTGGTCCTCCCTACTCCCAGCATCGGGATCTGGGCTCAGAGGTACTCCTGGACTTTGGGGCACCGGGGCCCTGATGCTGGGAGAAGGCGTGGGGTTAGGGGCCTAGGGTCTCCAGGATGGCCCATTTGCTGGCTGCAAGGGCTAGCCTGTGGTCTCTGGGGGCCCACAGGGCTGGGTCTAGAGTCCATGGAAACAACTCTGGCCCTCAGTGTGCCCTGATCAGACACCCCAATCCCAACAACAATCCCAGTGGCCGTGTTCCTGCATTCTGAAGCCACGGCCACCCACCCCTCCCTCTTGGGGGCCCCTGCTTCTCTGGAGCAGACTCTTGGCTGGCCCTGTGAGGACTCTGAGCCTCTGCAAACTCTGGGAAGCAGAGAGAACTGTCAGAATGCCCAGGGAGACTGAAGCCAAGCTTCCACGCCTTCTCATCCTCCCAGCCAGGGAGATGGGCCAAAGCTAGCACGCTGTGGGACTCCCACTCAGGTTGCTGAGCATTCCTGGCGGGGGTTCTGCGTGGCTGGCACCAGCAAGGGGGCACCTGGGAGGGCCAGCCCAGCAGGAGGGGAAGGGGCAGGGCTGAGTGAGCACGAGGAGTTGGAGTTGCAGGCAGGAGGGCGGCCACGGAGAGTCACTTGCCTGATCCAGTGAAGGCCTCGTGTCAGCCTCCGAGCCCCGCCCAGGCTGTTCCTTCCTCCTGGGAGGCCGGGCCCTTCCCCAGGCTGGCCTTCATCTCCTCTAGGAAGGGAAGCGGGGTGTCCTGTGTGCCTGCCCTATGCTTGCAGGGTCACCTTCTGTCCTCCCAGGATCCTCTGACTGCTCAGTCCCACCCAGCTGGGCTCACCTTGGGGTCAGCCAGAGGCCACCTCCACGCCCTGCTAGTTTTAGACCTGGAGTTGATTTTCTGAGATTTCCTGAGAGGTATTTACTGGGGGAGGGGAGAGTCCCACGAGGCAAGAAATTCACCCAGGAAATTGAGGGATTGGATACTTAGAGAAAAAGCCATTTCCTGCAAGTGACAGTGTCTCCTTGAACCTCCACACCTGTGAATTCCTGGCACCCACTGTTTATCTGATAGAGATTAAAAATCTGAAAGAGTCAGCTGTTAGCATGCAAATTCCAGCAGAACCAGCCTGCTGTGATTTGCATGGGAACC